>JTLS01000761.1:0-14025 GCA_000826855.1 Basidioascus undulatus
ACGCGAAATACGAGATGAGTTTCCCCAGAAATTGCGTCTCCGAACCATCGCCCTCTCCTCCCCTCTCCTCCCCTCTCCTCCCCACATTCCACTCCCTCCCTTTCAGTCTCGTGGCTGTGAGGGTCGGCACGGACTGAAACGGAGTGTGATGGATTCACTAGACTACATGCTGGACGAGATGGAGCGTGCACTGCACGACTCGCTGTGCGTCATCAAGCGGACGCTCGAGAGCGGCTCGGTCGTCCCGGGCGGCGGCGCTGTCGAAGCGGCGCTCTCAATCTACCTCGAAAACTTTGCCACTACTCTCGTCCGTCCCTCCCCTTCCCCCCCATCCGCCATCCGCCATACCCCTTCACCACCCCTTCTCCCACTCGAACTAACCTTCTTCTGCTCACTTCGCTCGCACCCAGGGCTCACGCGAGCAACTCGCGATCGCCGAGTTCGCGACCGCGCTCCTCGTGATCCCCAAGACGCTGTCCGTCAACGCGGCAAAGGACTCTACGGAGCTCGTGAGCAAGCTGCGCGCGTACCACAACGCGGCGCAATCCGCGCCTACGGGCGACCCCAAGAAAGCGCTCCGCAACTATGGCCTTGATCTGCTCAAGGGCGAGGTGCGCGACAACCTCCGCGCGGGCGTGCTCGAGCCTACGATGAGCAAGATCAGGAGCCTCAAGAGCGCGCTGGAGGCGGCGACGTCGCTGCTTCGGTGCGTCCTCTCACCTCTACTCCTCCTTCCCTTTCTCCCTTCTCCATTTTGCCGCTCTTCCCCCTTTCCCTCTTTCCCCACATCTTTTCCCCCTGTTCCCATCCCTGTATCTCTGGTCGCTGACTTGATCGCTTTTCTTGGGAACGCAGTATCGACGATGCGATCCGGATGCAGCCCGACCAGCCGGCGGACGACGGGCACGGGCATTAGTAGGAGTGGGCCGACTTTGGGCGTGGAAAGCAAGAGGTAACGACCCGAGAGGAGGGGGCAGGCGGGCGGGCGATTAGAATCGGGCCGTGCCATGCTATGCCTTGCTTGTCAGCCGAGGCGGTGCTTTTGTCTGTGTGCGCTGTGGGGTTGGGCCGGTGGAGACCGGCTGGGTTGAGGGGTTAGGGGATGGTAAGGGCGATGTGTATTGAGTGAAATTGGAGGACCGGTAACAAACCGCAAGGGGATTCTGGGTGTGAAACCCAAGGGGTTGATCCAAACAAGGAAAAGGGTGAGGGGCATGGTGAGCCGAGGTGCTTGCGAAGTTTGGTACATTTCCGCCAGTGCTGATCCTACAGCGAGTCATGAGCAACGTCATGCACGCAAAGGAGAACTGATTTCGCTGATATTGTATGACGAAAGGAGGCTGCTCGATGCGGAGAGCACATAGATAGTCACAAGTTGGCAGGAAGGATTTTTTTGGGGGCCCAGCTACGTCGAGCAACAAGCGATCAGAACTGAAGTAACACCACACTCAAGTAAGGGAGACAAAAAGCAAGAACCCTTCAGCATTTTCACTGCTCGAGCGCACACATACCAGTCATGCAGGAAATAGCATGCGTTTTCTTCGGCTGAAATAAATGTTTCAACGCATGAAAACTTCGGACTCGGATCGGCGTCCAACCAAACCACCTCGCCTTTCCACGCCAAGCCAGTCGCTCAAGATGTCGTAACACTCATGCTCCCTGTTGGCGTACCAATACCTCTCCCTTTCGCCCCAGCTTAAAACATCCCTCCCAGCTTAAAACATCCCCTATCTCCACCAACTTGAGAAACCCGCGCAAGACGTAGCCTTTGAGCACCACCAGTCGCTGCAGCGCCGGGAAGCGCTGCTGGTCGATATTAACAACTGCGTCGTGGACGCGGGGGGTCATTTCATCGGCGTTATGCATACATACTGTCAGCTCCTGAAGATTGGCATGAGCAGCAGACGGAGTGAAGAGGGTGTTGCCAGGCATGACGAAGGGGAAGCTGAGGCGCTGAAGGCGCGGGCAGAAGCGGAAAAGCCATGGGCCTGGAAAGCGCTCCGGCGGATGTGTGCCTCTAATCCTCCCGCTCTAGAGGAAAACGAGGTGCTTTATAAGGCTTCCATTGCAAGCGAGAAATCGGCGAAGTGGTTGATAGATGTTCGGGGCAATGTTCGAGACGTGCATGTCGAGCGAGGTGAGAGACGGCATAGACAAGCTGCAGAGACGCTCGAGGCTGGCGATACCGTTGGGAATGGCGAAACACACCTCGAAAGTTAGAGACAGCAGCGTTTGGTAAGCGTCGCGGTGCGAGAGCGGGGTTGAAGCGATCGCGGGGTGGTCCTTCTGCGGCAGGTCGACGGAGAGATGCTTGAGCGACTTCAGCCGAGATCTCGTGGACAACCGTCTTCCTATCCAGCACCAGGCCCCATATCTCTTCCAGGCTATCAAAAGGGTCAGAGGGCAAAGACTGCCAGAAATCTTGGCAGAACGTAAGATCGAGGCCGTGAGGGAGGACGATGTACTGAAGTGCAGGCAAAGACGAGACTAGCTCAAGCGTGTACTGGTCGCGCTTGGTGATTCGGATATGCTCGTCAGCAGGAATAAAGCGCGGTCAGAGCTAGACATTGAAGCAGGGCTCCGCGGCGCGCAGGTCGTTCGGCGCTCGACTAGGGTCTCGAGCGTCTTCACCCAGCGGCCGGCGTAAGCCATGGAGCCGCCTGGTGCGATTGCAGAGCGAAAGTTGACCAGGCGATCGATATCACAGAGGACCACTGTCTCGTAAAGGTGTTCGAGGGCGAGAGGCTGTTTCAACGCCCACTTCGCCCGTCAGCGTATCTGGGGAAGCTGCACCATGCTTTCCGCGGTGCTGAAAGTTGATTCCAGCATGCTCAACAGGAGGCCCTTGCAAATGAACAGCAACCTCTTCCTGTCACTGTACAGCTCATGCACCTCCGCGTGGTGCGTGCTGGTGTCCTTCTCGTCGTGCACGTAAACGTGCGGGGGACTGCGATCGAAGCTGAAAGGGTCGTACGCGGTGGCGCTGGCGAAGTAGAAGATGCGGCGCTAAATATCGTACGGGATGGGAATCATTGCGAGATTTGCGGCGTTTTTTAGGAGGCGGTGGTGAGGAGAAGTGGTAAAGATGGCGGGCTGTGGTAGTCTGCGCTGGCTGGAGGTAGGCCAGCGGGCACCTTCTTCTGGCAGGTAGCGTGATCCGCAACCTTCAGCAGGGGAATGCACGGAGTAGCGGGGTCAGCGTCCGTTTTGACAGAACTGGTAACTCGGGTCACCGAAGTAGGTCAGCCTTTATCGTTTTCTCGGAAATCAAAATAAATCCTCCACGGTGCCCCGTACTGCATTACTTTATGCAGACCACTGGGAATGGCACGTCATGGTGGCTAAACGTGAACATTCAGCATTCCTTCTGTCTTCTCGCATTTGCGGTAACACACGTTCCACCCACCCATTAGAAAACAATGATGCTCGAAAATACATGTCAAACGAGCGAGCAGCAACAAGCCCGTAATGTGGCAATCTAGCCGAATAGTCACGGCAGTTCGTGTTCCTTCGCTCCGGTAAGCTGCACCTTCATCAAGGCGTCCAGCTTACGCAAGTCATCCGTTGTGACCGAATCGTCAAGCGCCTGGTCAACGCGGCTTCGAAGCGTCGAGCGGCGCAGTATGGCAAGTATCGGCAAGACGCCGAGATCCGCGACGAGCTCGTTGCGGGAGCGGGGACAGCTCCCGAGGATTGCGAAGCTATGATGAGGAGGACGACGCTGGCAACGTGGCCCAAGATAGAAGGGAGGGGGCTGATGCTAAGTCGTGCACGAAGGACAGGGGTTTCAACGACGAGTACGGGGCGAGGACTCCAGCCAAGTGCGCACACAGCTCTAATGTTGCCGAAACTCGAACAGGTCAGCGAAATTGTCTTCGCAGATCGAGAGCAGAAGACACCCACGGGTCGACGTCCGTATATCTGAAGTACTCTCCCAGGGCCAGAAATATGACCGGGCTGGCCTGAGTAAGCGAAAACTCGAGTTAAAAATGGTCGGGTTGCTGCGCAAGCAGCTGCCCCATCGGCCTCGCCTGAGCAGCGGACTAGCTGTCTTTGGCATCTGCACGAGGGCAGCATTTGAGCCAATGGCGCTCATGAAGGTGTTCCAAGAATCCTCGTTGGGCACGCCACGAGATGGTAGCGGCCGACGCACTGCCCAGGCATGTGGGCTGGGCCGGGGTCCGCCGTTGTCAGTACCATCGAGGGAATGGCTCAAACCATTGATGGTAACATTGATCGGCACGGCCGTTAAAGAGAACTGAGCGTATTAAGACTTGAGACTCTCGAAGTCTCCGACGAAGGGCTGGCCGATGCCGCCGATCGAATTGTGAAGGAAGAGGAACGAGTTGAGGGACAGTGCGACGGCGACAATGTTCCGCGATGAAACGGCCATCTCGGGCTCAAGATCATGCAGGAGGCCGAAACTATGGCGAGATCCTAAATGTGAACCATACCCTCATTTCGGTCAGTTTCAAGTGGAACGCACGCAGCTCCGTACTCGGCGCAGTGGATGATGGAGGAACGAGCGCAGAGAGGCCTGCTAACGGCAACAAATCAGCGTTGCGACGATACCTTCAGAAATGACGGGTATACACCGAAATCACGATTACCGACCGTCGCGCTGGCGGTGACGTTGACTCCAACGTGGGGGAGCGGTGTGGAAGCGAGAGTGAAGTTCGCTATCGGAAGCTCGCCGCACTCGATACGGCATACCTTCCCAGGCACGATGACGGTGGAGGTTGTGCTGAGCGGCGACTCCAGAGTATCATAAAACGTCCTGAAAGATCGAGGACGAAGTTTTCAGTCTTTGTCTTCTTCAAAGAAGGTAAAAGGCGCACGTCGTCCCATAATCACTCATGCGGATCTCGGCTACGGATGGTAGGATCTGATAAGCGCCCATGTACATGGCAGCGCCAAGTAATAAAAGCGGAAGTATCAAGTCTTATCCCCTAGAACGGACTTGAGTCTCACTGGCCGCTCACACTTGCTGTTCGGGAATACGGAGATGATGAAGCCAGTTTGCCAGTCTTCTAGCTTTCAGAACCACGTCACTTCAGAGCCGGTCAACCTACACTCGGTCCCACCTGTATACCAAGGTCAGCAATCCGAAGAGGTAGAGTTCTGTCGAGATTGACGTACGAGATCGGCGTTTTAAGATTTTCGTGACGGCCGTGGTAATCGAGCGGGTGGTGGCTTGGGTTGAGACGGTCTCGTTGAAGCCGACGAAAGTGAACAAAGATCCAAATGCCCTACTGCTCATAGGGTGAGAAGTGGCTCCTAGGTCCGTCGCAGGCTCAAAGGTTCAGTTGACGGTCGCCGCATAAAGAAAATAAAGAGCCACGCCGGCAAGAGGGGCGAGCGGAGCCGCGCGACGAGCCAAGTTGGTCCATACACTCATGAACGCAGCGCCGGGGCGTACCTGATAAGGTATGATCCGATAGCTCTGCCAAAAGGCAACAGCGAACGCACTGGAACTCAGCAGGCGGACGTCTTGTCGTGCAGCGCTGTGAGCGACTGCTTGGGCGCGTGGAACGCGCCGTCAATTCATGGTCTGCAGAGACACGTCGGTTCCAGGACCTCATTCTTAAGCTCATGCAAAAAGACAGGGAGCAGAGTTACAGTGTTCGCCAGGGTTCTCGAGATAAGACTAGGTGTCGAGTTTAGATTCCACGCCTGTGCTGCTGCAACGAGAACCCGCCAACTCACACGCTGGAAATGAAAATGAGCAAGGCCGTGCCGATCGAAAGTGGCTTAACAATGATAATGATGGTGTGATAGAGGTAGAAGAAGCAGAGAATCTCGACGCAGATGAGTAGGATGTGGAGTCCGATGCAGAGGCGGTAGCGGAAGTGGCGTCGGTGAAGAGGGTCGGAGCGGTCCGAGTAAGCGCGGGTGCACCGCTCGACTGGGTTGGGACAGGCTGATAAGGGAGCTTGGTCTTGGAAGACTCAGAATCGTCGAGCTTGTCCATGATCCCGTTCGAAAGTGAGTGTCGAGTGGCTTCGACAGCCAGGATCGAGTGGTGAGAGGTGAGGAGCGAGGGGCAGCGAGGTGATATCCGCGTGCGATGTGAGCTGAACCTGGTCTAGTACCCTTCATAGACTATTCCAGAATATGCGGAGCCAAGTCAATTGCTCGTCAAGGGGAAGGGGCATGCCCGGGCCAGAGCGGTGTCGGAAGCAGGGCACTGAACGAGTTGCAGGCTTGGCCAGGCACGTCCCGGTCGGCGGTTGTTGCGAATGGTCTACAGGTTGTTGCGAATGGTCTACAGGTCGTTTTTGTCGATATTCTCTGCGTATCGAGTGGGAAAGTCAGAGACTATAGGTGCGTTCAGCATTTAATTGATTGACGCCAACCGTGCTTCGCTAATTCCAGGTAGTGCGTGGGTGTGCGCAGGGGTTTCCGAAAATAGTGCAATAACTAGGGTCAATAGTCACGGAGAATGTCCCATAGTGGGTGGACTTGAAATTTTAGAAGAAAATACTTCCCGAATGAATGCAGCCACGCCGACTAGCCCCTGTCCTTGCAGCCCCTCCTTCAAAACTATTTGATGCGGCTATATCAGTTTCGCTAAACTTATTGTTCTGGAAGAATGTTGAAGAGTGGCAAACAAGAGAGATCTAGCAGATCTGGCTGGCCTCAAAAGCTCCCTCCAGAATGTAAGGAAGTAGTGGAGTGAACAAGCTGTCGGCCTCGGACAGACATTGATAGCGATTCTATAAACACCATTTTATTGGGTCCCATTTGCGCGAAGCACATTTGTGGGACTTTTCCGCCGTACGCTGCCAGACATGCGCGCCGAAAAACTGGATCCTGCGAGTAACTCCGAGCTGGCGAGCGAACGTGATGTGAGTAACGAGTAAAGGTGCTGCAGTATTCAGTCAGGCAATATAGACAATGGCTCAGAGGCTTTGAGAGGTGCCCATGATTGATTCGTGGAGGAAGATTGTCCACCGCACGAAATGAATCTGTCTAACTGGTAATTCATGCTTTCAGGCAGTTGCACTTCCTTGACAGGCCACACATCTGCCCTTGCCCCTTTCCATTTCCCACAAACCAACGCCAAATTTCAAACAGAGACGGCACACCGATGCCAACACCTCGTCCTGCGCACGCTCTTGGCTTTGAGCCTGCCCCCATGGCCGCCTTCATCCGCAGCCTCGAAGTCAACGACACAGAGCTTCAGCTGATACGGGACCGTTCCGCTCGCTTCTCCTCTTCCCGTTTTCAACGGAAAAGAGTAAGGCAAGCGACCGGGTCGCCAATTTCAGCACTGCATGGCAACATCAACGTGACCACGGGTACCGCGCCAACTTAAGCTGGCGTCAGAACCCAATCTTCTCAACGCCCCTACTCTTTATGTTGAGCTTGTGAGCAACTCACCGATTGACTTCTAGGGTCCCTCTAATTGGAACTCGCGATCGAGCTGGGCACGAAAGGCGTTGATGTTGCGCCGCTGGGCAGAAATCGGCGAGCCGGTCGCTTGCCCCCCTCTCCTTCCTTTCAAAGGTGGATGAAGGGGAGGGCGAGTGAACTCTTGGGGATCGCTGTACCGCAAATTTCGAGGACGCCGAGGAAGGCGGCCATGAGACCAGCTCAGAGGCTCGGGCCGCGTGCAGGAAGACGGCTGGCAGCAATGGACTTTTTCTGGTTGACGGTGTGAGGTAGAGAGGATTACGGAGCGAGTTCCCCGAAGGCGTGTCACGGTGTGAGGGCGGACCGCACCTCTCAGGTAGGATATGTTCTCGCCCTCACTGAGGTATTGAATGTTCAGAATGACAAGTATGCGTAAACTTCAAAACTATTCGTCTTCAACGCCCGAAACGCAGGTTTGAGTAGTGTTGGGCCGGCCTGAGTACCAGCGACGCCCGTCCGTCCAGCTGGTTACACAGTGCATTGGCTGTAATCTTTGCCATCTTGTTTTGAGATAACTGCATTCTGGGCCGCTTGTTTTCATCGAGCACAATTGTTACCTGAAGTTTGTGGTTTGCCGGGCACGCTGCGATGTCTTCGGCGCCTGCACCGGTCCGAGGCAGCCACGGCCTTTGCCTTGCCGGCTCTTCGCTCACTCGTCCTCAACTGGGAGCTTCTCCATAAAGATGACTACGACGAATATAACGGCGACATGCCGGCATACTCGCGCGCCTGGCGCACACGTCAACGGTCGATCTTCTCAGCTCCACCACACCGATTCATCGAGCCCGAAAGGCAGGAAGAAGCAGAAGACATCCTCTCCGGGATATTGAGCTTCCCGCGCACGCTCAAAACTCTAATTTTCATGGCTGGGACATACTCTTCGAGCTCGACAGCCCTGCCGTGCTGCACGCGCCGCTGGATCCATCGTGCTCGACGCTCATCGAGCTCTCGCTGCTCAACCGACTTCGACGGCCTCACCTTCCTTGCGGAGTTCACCGCGCTGCGTCGCGTCGATGCCTCCCTCGGCAGAACGCTCGGGGCCATTTTGGGCTGGGCGCGCTGGGGCACACGCGAGGAGCCGGCGAAATTGCCCTCGGTCGAGGGGCTCGACGTGCATCTCTGTTCGCCCAATTTTGGGGGGCAGCCCCGAACGAGCTTGCGCAGTACATCGCTAACAGGGACGTCTACGCGCCGAAGATCGAGACGGTCATGTTCTGGACAAGGAGGCAGGATTACGCAAACAAGGTCCGCGACGCGGTGGATGCAGTGCAGGAGGCGTGCGCTGGGGCGGGTGTGAAGGTGGTCTTTGGTGCGTTGCTCCTCAATGTCTTCTTTCTGTTCTTCGGGTCTCGCTGAAACTTCTTGGTAATATAGCACGAGAGCCGAAACTCTTTTGATCTTTTGCCGTTCGGGTTGGAGGGCGCGAGCGGATTGGATTGGAATGCATGTCTCTTTGGATTGCAAGCGTGTCTGTCATAGCACAGTGCCATTCCATCGCACCCAAAAATGTGAAAGTAGCTTCTGCGAAAACTTATTCACTCAGTGACCCTGGCTAAAGCTTGGCTTATGAAGTCTCGGTTGGGTATCTGGCACGGGCTCAACTGAGCAGCATTGGTGGCAGTCACTATTGAAGCATTGGAAAGTACTCGACGGGGTAGAAGTGGAACCTGGGTAACTTAGGCGTCGTGCTTTTCAACGGGCATTTGGTGTAGGGGCTATCACATCTCATTCGCATTGAGGGGGTCCCCGGTTCAATTCCGGGAATGTCCAATTTTGCTTGTTCTTTTGGTTTGTTGGATGCTCCAACGACGTTGTAGGCTCCCAGAAACCCACGAAAGAGCCGCGAGCTGGAGACAATCAAAGGCCCTATCCAGTTCAACTAGTAGATGGTTGGAGCCCAGTAACTTGTCTGAACACGGCAGAAGTAGACAAAACCATATCGGTGCTGCGGCGTCAGAACAGCCAATAGAAGCCTATTTATCGGTCAAGATCGACATTACCTGCGAGCCGCAGCTGTGATGCTGTCTCTCAGCTTACACTGTCTGATTATCTGATGCCTGTAGAGCTTGGAAATCTGCTGAAGGCTGGTCATTCCGATCCCAGAAACATCTGAGTGATTCAGGAAGGCATCAGGTTTACAACGAAAGTGTGGAAGGATCCTGGTTCCTCCCGCCATCGAACTCTTATCCTGAAAATCTATACCCCTTTCCTGGTCATGTGTCTACACTGTATGTACTGAAACTCCCAGCCCAATATGCCTCTTTTCGACCTGAATAATTTGGAACGATGTTGCAGCCTCATGTGAATTTCAGTGGAGTGCCGTTGCGAATTCACGGAACGTGGTCGGTCCCTACGCCAGCCCTCAGGCATCTTGCCCTCGTTCAGACAGCGTTTGGTACGCCAACTGGGAGCCTCATTGGTTAGCAGCGAGCATTGGCTGAGCCTCCTCGGTTGTGGCTGTGAAACATGTCGTCTCTTTCTCAGTTTCATGCAAAATATTAAACCGTATGCCATCGAACGGCGCAACAGCCCCAACGCATTCCATAGTAGCTGTATCAATGCAAAATGCTCGTTCGTAACTTAGTTCGTCGATCCAGGCGTGTCTCCCCCCACCCCTCTCCCAACCCCGGCAAGCATCCCCCATCCCTTCCCTCCCTTCCTCCCTCCCTCTCTTCCTGCCTCCCTCACTCCAAATCCTCCCCCATTTCGCTCCCCTCCCCGTCCTCGTCCTCCTCCGGTTCGACGCCCTCCACAATGTCCTTGATGAGCCCGGCGGACTTGGGGTCCAAGTCCTGCGCGATCGCAAAGTGCCGCGCGGCCGCGGGCTTGTCCTCCACCTCGGTGGAGCGGTAAATCCGCCCGAGCAGGACGTGTACATTCACTTCGTCGGGGGCGGAGTCCTTCAGGCGGAGGAGGTCGCGGAGGGCGGGCTGAGAGGGACGGCGGGGACGGTCAGCGGGTGCAGCGACGGGCAGGGAAAGGCAGGGAAAAGGCGGGACGCACCTTGTACTGCTTGAGCGCGACGAGCAGCTTCGCACGCCGGTAAAGGCACAGCGGCGTATCGGGCGCGACCGCGCACGCCTGCTCGTACAGCTCGAGCGCGCCCTGCTTGTCGCCGACGCGCTCCTTGACCTGCGACATCAAGACATGACTGCGTCAGTCGAAAATCTTCGAAACAAACCGGCGGGGTTCAACAATGGAAGTACCATGCCGATGCTGCAGAATAGGACCGCGTTCGAAGGGTTGATCTCCGCGGCCTTGCGAAAGTGGAACTCGGCAAGCTCGAGCTTCGCCTGCTTCAAGTAGACCGAGCCGAGGCCATACCTGTCCCCTTGCAGCGTATCAGTCCAGCCCCCAGCTGCCTCTCCTCGAAGCGGCCCACATCCCACACTCACCAAGTGTTGTACAGCCTTCGGTCAAGCCTGACGGCGCTCTCAAAGTACCCGAGCGCGCGGTCCCACTCCTCGCGCGCGACGCACTCGTGCCCGGCGAGGACGTACGCGTACGCGTGATTCGGCTCGGTCTGGACGGCGCGGACGAAGCACCGGAGCGCCTCGCCGTGGTCCTTCTGCAGCGAGAAGCTGTTGCCCACCGCGATCCACGCCTGCGGGGACGTCCGGCACGTCGCGAGTAGCTCCTGCGCGAGGAAGGAGAGCGGGACCGGCCGGTGCATGTGCCAGAGCAGGGTCGAGTACGTGTCCATGTCGGCGAGGCGGTGAGGGGCGAGGGCGCGCGCGGCGGAGAAGGCGCGCTCGGCCTGTGAGGCTATGTCAGATATCGAGGTTCGCAGCATGGGAAGGTTCCGCAGCGAACCTTCTGATAATCCACCATCTCGAACCACGCCCGTCCCAGCCAGCACAGCACGCCGACGTTCCTCCCCATCCCTCCCGCCTCGCCCCCCAGCTCCGGACCAACAAGATCCAGCAAGACGTCGACGGTCTCGCTACATCTATAGCTGCACAGGGCAGCGTGAGCCTTGCCGAGCACGCGGAGCATGTCCAAGATCCATGCGTCCGCGTCCTCGGTCTCGGCTGCTTCTTCATCGACGTCCGAGAGCGGGCCGGAGGACGTGGGGGAGAGGGGCATCGTATCAGCTGGAGGGGTCGGCTTGCGGCGCTTGTCGCGCGTTGGAGGGACCTGCAAAAGATAACTGTGTGTGTCAGGAGGCAAGCCCGCGTTAAGAAGCGGGGGGAAGGCATACTCTTGATGGAGGTGGTGGGGGAGGAGCAGGTTTCGACACGGAGGAAGACAGACGAGTGCTTCTCCTCGTGCCCAGCTCCCCAAGTTGCCGCCCATTCTGTTGCGCGCCCTTTCCCACCTGTCAGCACCACTCAAAAGCCCCCCATACCCACAAGGACAGCTCACCCGTTTCGTCGGCGCATTCGCATTCACCGTCGACCCAAACGCCACAGCCTTCGCGCCGCCCGCCCGACTGCGCTTCATCGCGCCCGTGCGCCCCGCGCCCGGATCGAACCGGAAGTTCGGGAAGCTCGTGGAGGGCTCGTCGCCGGTGTAGAACGAGGGGTCCTCGAGCCGCCCGCGCCCGGCCATGACGGGCGTCTCGACCTGCACGGCCTGGTGGCCTGCGAGGGCGAAGGGCCGCGTGGACGGCCCCGCGTGGGAGGCGACTTCGGGCGTGAAGAAGCCGAGGCCAGAGGAAGGGGGAGGCGGTTTGGGAAGTACGCCAGTGCCGTTCGCGGGACGGGCAGAGGCCGTGGAGGTTGCGGTGGATGTTGAGGCGGAGCGTGGTCGAGGTGGGAAGAAGGTGGATGGGGAAGGATCGGAGCCTGGGAGGCATAAAAGAGGTGAGAAGCCAGTCCCCGCTTGGGAGGCAAGAGGGAAGGAAGTCTGCGAGGGACGCACCGAGAATGCAGAGCCCCTCGAACGCCTCCCAGAGGAACGGGTCGAGCTGGAGCGCAGCGGTAAAGTGTTCCGCGGCCTTCGCAGGCTCGTTGCCCTTCCGCGCCAGCGTCCCGAGCTTGCACCTCAGCGCGGCCTCCTGCTGCGCCGAACCCATCGCCCGAGCCTCCTCCGCCGCGTCCGGGTCCAGTTCTACCTCTCCCACCAACCACCCAACTCAGATCAGCCTTCATAACCTCCTTGACCCTCGCACCTCACATTTCAAAGCCGTAAAGACTCAAGACTCACGCGCTCCCTCCCTGAGGGCCTTGACCGCCCGCTCAGCCGCCTTCGCGCCCTCCCGATTGCGCCCAAGCCGCTCGCACACGTCCGCGAGGAGCGCCCACCCGTGCGCGTCCGCGTCCGCGAGCTGCCCGTGCAGGAGGTGGTACGCCTCGTGGGGCTGGTCAGCGCGGAGGAGGGTCTGGGCGTAGAGGACGAGGGAGGCCGGGGTCGGGTCGAGCGCATGGAGGTGCGACGCGAAGAAGAGCGCGTTGGGCAGGAGTTGCGATGAGAGAGAGCGCGAAACGAGGTGCCGCAGGCGTCGAGGGGCCGCTGGGGGCGGATTGGAGAGCGCGGAGGAGGAGGTCGCCATCGCGGGCGGCGACCTGAAAGAGAGGTGGTAAAGTTGGAGGAGCGGCTTGGAGCCTCCTAGCGTCTATGCCCGAAAGTGTGGTATGCCTCAGCGCAGATTCGATATTGGGCTGAGGCTGAAAAATAAAGGCCAGCTGGGTGAAAGAAGGCCGGTGAGCGTGCGTGGGCGAAGGCAAAGAAGCGGAGGGGGTGAATGGATCAACGAGCGGACGCGCGGCAACGCGCGCTGCCAGGCCTCGGGGCTGCTTGCTTTTCTTTCAACACGATCGGCGGACATCTCTCACAAAATGAAATTGAATCTGCTGCGCCGCTGTCTTTTCCGTGCATGCGAACCAATTGCATTTGGACGATGCCGTCCAACACTCTTTCACAGGCAAACAAGCACAAAGGATTCGGCAGTAAGTCTTTTGTTTGCTCATCGATCTTCTACATCGTCGCAGTCCCTCCCGAGCTCCACCCTCGCACATCAAGACACGTCCATCCGCTCGCCTTGCGAACCCGCCGCGACGGCCGCGGGGGTGGCGGTGCCCGTGCCTGGCGTCTCGTCCGACGGCTTGCCGAGCTCGTACTTGGCCAGAAGCCGGTCGATCTCTTCGGGCTTGAAGATGCGCGGTTTCGGGAGGTCCGTCTTGCGATCGAGGGTGATGATCGCAAACTCGACTGCAGGTTCCACATGCCCGTAGTCAGCACCATGGGTATGGAGGAACAAGCGCAAGACGGGAGGTGAGAAAAGCGAGGAAGAGGGAGGACAACGCACCCTTCTCCGAATCCAGCGTGGTAGCATCTAGCGTCTTGCTCAGCACCCTCGCCGCGAGCTCGACCGCGCCGTACTTGCTCGGCTCGCCCTCCGCACCGGGCTCGCCCTCGGCGGGCTTGGGCGCGGGCTCCCAGAGGCCCATGCCGTCCTTGTAGTCCTGCTTGAGCAGGCTCTGCGCCGTCCCGTTGTTGGCGCCGATGCACGTCGCCTTCCACCCGGAGTAGTTCCCCGACGGGTCCGAGTGGTACAGCTGGAAGCCGTGGTGTGGGTCGTGCCCCGCGTAGAGGAGCGACACCCCGAACGGTCGGAGACCTGCAAGAAAGCATCTCCCCGCTCACGTCAGGCTGATTTGAGGGGTG
>JTLS01000762.1:0-14008 GCA_000826855.1 Basidioascus undulatus
CGTCAGCGATATCCTCCCCTGCGAGGGGGTCCTCGTTGAAGGCGACGGCCTTCTTCTTCTTCTTCTTCTTGAGGCCGACGTCGAAGCCAAACTCGTCGACTTCGGCCGTGGGCTGGGTGGCGGTGGGGTCGGCTTGAGGGTGGGGAAAGGGATATCAGCATTGAGGGCGGAAGATGGGCGAGGGAGGAAGGCGGTGGCGGACCAGACATGGTGAGTGTGGGTGGGGAGAGCGGGGTGGCGATGGACTGGATCAAGAGTGTAGACTCAGATGCGCGGGTGCTGCTGCCGAAGGAGTGTGAGCGAGCTTTTGAAAGAGTCAGACGACGACGGTGGTGGTGAGCGCGAAAGCGAGCAAGCCGGTCGCGTTTCTCCAAGTCTTCGGCCCGCGCACTTTGTGAGTCAATTCAAGCGTCACTACAAGCCACCTGCTATGCTACCACTTTCGCGAAACAGATTACATAACCCGCCGGCCGTCTGCCCGCGAGCGCAGGCTCTGGCTGGCGCCTTCTTCGCCCGACCAACTCCTCGCGCTCCCCACCGTCGTCAGCCTTGATCCCTACCCTCATCCGCTCCCTCACCCTCGCCATGTTCCGCCAGGCCGCCCGTCCCGCCGTCCAGGCCGCCCGCGCTGCCGCCCCCGCGGCCCGCGACTTTTCCGCGTCCGCGACCCAGAACGCGACCCTGCGTGAGATCGAGGGCCGCCTCAAGTCCGGTGCGTTTCTTGCGCGCATGGGGCAGCGCGAAGGGCAGGATGGATGGATCGCGGGCTGATGTGCGGTGCGGGATGAAAATGGGGGAACAGTTCGTAACATTGAGAAGATCACCAAGGTTAGTAGGGGATTCTGTGCAGGATACTGGTCATGGGCGGGCACTTGCGCGCGCAAGGTCGAGGAGCGCAGGCGCAGGGGCTGCCTTCGCGCTCGCTCTCGAAATGACGCCTTCTCGGCCATCGCAACTCGGACATTCCTGCACTCCCGGGAGGCTCTGCAGAACACGGGGAGCATTGCGCACCCGAACCATTCGAATCATCGTCGTCCCCGACGTTCACATAATCCGGAAACCAGCACATCCTCACTTGCACACCCACATTCAACCACGCATCCCCTCCCGTACTCGATGCTGACTTCCCGCCCTCACACGCCGTCGCCGCAAACAGTCCATGAAGATGATTGCCTCGACCAAGCTCGCGCGTGCCCAGCGTGCGATGAACACTGCCAAGGTCTACGGCGAGTCGAACCAGGGTGCGTCTTCCTTTTGTCTCCCCCTCTCATCCCTCACCCCCATCCCCTCCCCCGTCCCATCCTCCTCACACACCCGCTCCCCCTTGCCCGCGTGCAGAGCTCTTCAAGAACGCCGAGGCGAGCGAGGCCGAGGGCGGGAAGAAGCTCTACGTGACCATCTCGTCTGACTCCGGTCTCTGCGGCGGTATCCACTCCGGCCTGACCAAGTACACCAAGCGCGCGATCGCCGCCGAGGGCGGCGACGCCGAGACGGGCCTCGTCGTCGTCGGCGACCGCTCGCGCAACCAGCTCCAGCGCTCCAACGCCCAGAACCTCCGCCTCACCTTCAACCAGATCGGCAAGCAGGTCCCCACGTTCGGCGACGCTGCGGCCATCGCCGACACCATCATCAAGAGCGACGTCGAGTTTGACCAGGTGTGTGTGTGGGATGCGGGGTGGAGGGACGCTGCGCTGTGTCTGGTGGGCTGAGACGTCTTTTCTCGACGGCCCCACGCAGATCAACATCGTGTACAACAAGTTCGTCTCGGCCATCTCGTACGAGCCCGCGGTCTTCAAGGTCTTCAACGAGCAGGCTCTTGTCAATGCCCGTTCGTCCCATTCCCCACCCTCTCCACCCCGTCATCCTCACCGCCCCCACCAACCTTCCCCGAAGCAGCGTACCAGTTGACCGTAAAGTCAGGGTTGAAAAAGCCCGTCTCATCGGCAACCGCCGTATTATTCGCGCTGCAGTACCGGACCATGACAATGTGGCCCGAGCGGCGGGTATATCGATCGAAATTCGAGCGTCAGATGAGGGGTTGAGATTGAGCGAGCGGAGCTGTCCAGCAGCGAGAGGGTGAGCAGGGAAAAGTAAGCGATGGTGTTGGGGATGATGAGGTTAGGAACAGAAGACGAGGTGGTCGAGGAGGCATTGAAATGCGCAGTCGTTCCCGGACCGCGACTTAAATTAGCTCGCCGCGACGCGTTTTCTTTTGACAAAAAACAACACGTTCGGCATTGGTCTTGACAGCAGAGTCCAGACATTGTCCGATTGATTCCTTCATAGATATTTTCAAGATTATTGACTTCATATCCTCCCCAACACCGCTCATGCCCAGCGCTGGAGTACGGCGTGTGTGCGGGGCTGCGCTCGATGTTAGCCGGCCGATGAAAGCTGATCCGGGGATTTCTTTCGCATACCATCGCTCGAGATTGATATGATCTGTAATATGTAATTCAGACCCACATTGAAAATCAGAGGATCCGATCCAATCCATCCTCTCTTGCAGGGCACTAGCATACCTCAATTCCGTCTGTCCATCTGTCCGTCTGCCCATCACCCATCCCCATTGCCGCCCGCCAGTTTCCTCACCGCCCTCCTTACCCACGCCCTGCCCGACCCCGAACTCGTGGGACTGATCTCCTCATAGCTTCTCCCGAGCCTGAACCCGTCCTCGTCATCGTCGTCCCCATACCCATACCCGTCCTCCCTGATCCCAACCCCGCTCGCAGTGCTGCCCACCGTCAAGCTCCGCGCGCCGAGCGCGACGCCCGCCCGCGCGAGGGGGGCGGTGGATGTGGACGCAGAGGTGGATGCGCTCCGCGCGAGGGGCCGCGGAATGGAGGCGGGCGCGGTGTACGGATCCGGGTACAGGTCGGAGGAGGTGGTGGTGGTGTTGGAGTGGGAGGGGCCGGAGCAGAGTGCGATGGGCGCTGCATGCGCTATTGTGCTGTAGAGCTCGGTAAAAAGGTTCAAGGGCGCGATGCGCAGGTGGAGCGTGTAGGATACGGAGATGTTGCCGCATGCTGTGTGTCGAGCGCACGAATCTTCGCCCATCAGTCACGCACTCTCCACCGTGCATAGAGACAGAAAGACAACACTCACAGAAGCTCGGCATGAGCTCCTCCAGATCCGGCACCTCCCCACTGAGCGTTCTCCGCACCTCCCCATTTTCCGCCTCCTGCTCCTCCCCCCAGTCCCGAACAGCCCCGCGCGCCTTGATGCGCTCGTGGACCGCACGGCGCTTCCCGACATTCACCTCGATCCGCTGAAGAAGGTGCACGTCGATCGCGCAATTTTCGCCCTGCGTCTGCAGCTGCGCGCTGCTGCTCGGCTGGCGCTTGGAGGAAGAGAGAGCGGGCGCGGAGGGGGAGGGGGAGGGCGGCGAGGCATAGACCCGCAGGAGAGGTGGGTGCGCGGTCGTCAGGGTTAGGCGGAAGGGGAGTGGGTCGGTGCGGGAGAAGGAGGGTGGGTCGGCGAAGGAGACCTGGGTCGGTCGCGGAGCGGAAGAAGAACTCCGTAAGTCTCTGTGGACACGGCAAGAAAATATATAAAAAAGCGCACGAGACAGGATATGCTGGAGGGATCGCCGCGCATCGAGTTGCCCGGGCGCGTCGGGGTGGAGCTGTACATTGGCGTCGGGGACGGGGGGCGACTGACAGGGTTGTACAAAATTGGCATGGAGACGCTGTTGAATGAGAAATGTAACATCAGCACCATGCGATGGGAGAGGTGAGAGAAGGGTTGGTTGGCACGGACGTCTTACCCAGCCGCAGCCCGTGGCGCTGCAGCTTGGCGAAGACGCGGTACTGGATCTCGCCTGTGAACGCTCCATGAGCGGGGACCTGCACGTTTTCACAACGTTTGTCAGCTCACCACAGACTTCATGAGACGGTTAGCGTAGGATGACGCACGAGGTATGAAGGCGGGAGGACGCTCGCGGGCCAGCCTTCCCACGGGTTGGAGTACGTCGGGAGCGTGAGCGTGAAGGGGTATCGGTTCGGCGAGGACGAGTGGGAGGTGGGCGGGTGGACGGAGTGTTGGGGCTCGGAAGGGGGCCAGAGTACCTGGAGGTTCGGGCGTCCGTTAGGAGTGAGGAGATGGAGGAGTGGAAAAGACGCACCTTTTCTTGCCATACCAAAGTTCGCTCTTCCGCTAAACCTGTCACGCCACGCTCAGACAACGTGGTGGTACATCGGCCTTCCAAGACGACCACGACACGCTTGACCTATGGTGTGCGGAGAGAGATGGTGTCAGTACCGCGGCGACCCTTCACAGTACGCCTTCAAGCTGCCCCGCCCCAGACGCTTCCCATCTCTAGCACTCCAGGCTTCCCCCCATAGTCGCAGACGCACCTTATCTATCCGCTCAAGCTCAACATGACCATGGATCTGCGCGTTCGCCCCGAAGACGGGCACGAACTGGCTTGCGCCCGGGCGGAGGAGGGTCAAGCAGAGCGGGCTCGACTGAGCGGTATATGAGAGTGGTGGCGCATGCGTCTCCTCAGGGCCGCTCGAGACGGGCGAGGGGGTGGGCGGCGGGAGATAGGTCGAAGGGGAGGCGGTGAATGTCCGCGAGTAGGGCTGATGTGCTGGGGGAGAGGTCGACTTCCTCGAAGGCGTGCTTGGCCAGGCCGTCGAATACTCGCCCACCCACGGCGTGATACCCGAAGATGAAGGCGCCGGTGATGATACGACGGACGCGGACCCGCCCAAGCTCATCGCCGCGACCTGAGCGTGGAGGCTGCTTGGCTCGCTCGGGCGCCTGAGCACCTGGACGTCCGCAGCTCCCGCCCCTCCAACTGAAGAGGGACTCCTCGACCCCGATGCAGCTTCGTACGTATACGGGGGGCTTGCGTCATGAGCGTGGTGCTGCTGCTGGGCAGCATGGGCGAGGAGGAGCGCCTCGAGATTGGGCGGCGTGGGCGATATGGGCGTGTACTTTGGCGCAGGGGTGTGGGCCCCTGAGGGGAGGTCGTCGGGCCCAGTGTGGAGTCGGAGTGGAAAGCGATGGGTTGGGGCAAGGTGGGCGGGGGCGGGTGCTGGAGGAGAGGAAGACGTGGGGATGGGAGGCAGCGGGCGTGAGGCGCGTCGTTGAGGCGGGTTCGAAGACATCACCGCCGACGGTGTAGGCGTCGGTGCCGTGAAAAATAATGATCAGGATCCGATGGATAGCTCAAGCGTGGAGGCTGAGGAAAAGAGACAAAGAATGGTGATAAAGGTCCTCAAGGAAAAAGCGTCTTCGGGCAAGCAAGCTGCCAGGGGCCGCAAGCTGCAGGCAAAGACGGGCAGGGTCCACACACGGCAAGGCACGGCTGCGTACCTAGTTTATGTCATCGGATCAAAGGTGATAAGACGTTGAAACACGTGTAAACCGGCTGCAGGAGGACCAAGTAGGCGGAGCTGCACTCTGCCTTTGCTCTCTGGCTCGCCGCTCTTCTTATGGACGATGCGACAAGGTGCCGCACGGTCTTGGAACTGGGAACATGGGAATGGAGCATGATAGGGCCCGGAACCAGCGCACGAGTATGGCAGAGACACCTTTCTCGTGGGTACGCTCGGACATCGCATCGAGTGTATATGGCATCATGTCAGACAAGACGGCCACCGACCTCTGTGCACTGGATCTCAGAGGTCCCCGAAGTACAACTTCAAATTTTCAGTGCCATGCCAGAACCAAAGCCGCCACGTTGGACACAAAGCTACGGGTCCGCGACGCCAGCATGCCCGCGATCAGTCTGACCAATTCCGTCGGACCTTGCAACTATTCTCATATCCACATTCTAGACATCATAAGATCACGCAAATCTAAAATATGCATGATGAATCTACACTTTCTCGTCCGGCTCCGAGGCCTTCTGGGGCACCAGGTGTGCCGGCGACCACCGTCGCTCCAAGGGGGCACGAACGAACTTCCAGGTCTCGGCGTCTGGCACATCACGGTGGACATGAGCCCCAGAACGAATCAAAACAGTAGAATATTGAAGCTTACAGATCAGGTACAAAATGATGTTACTGCGTAGAACCGGGTTAGCGGCGCAGCTGAACAGTGAAAACCGGCCGCGGACGCACATGACGATGATCGCCCATTCCCATGAAATGCTCTTGTGCTTGAAGACGATAGTGTTGAGTTTAGGGATGTAGATGATAGGCTGTTTTCACATGTCAGCTTCACGTATTCGTTGGCCGACACCCAGAAGAGCAGCTCACGAAGACGGTCGCGCCCAGGACCACGCAGGACCACAGCAGGAACGGGTTATTGCGGAGGCCAACGCTGAAGAGCGAGCGGCCGAGGTGCTTGCACTGTTTCGTTGGCCCGAATTAGATATGAACACACGAGAGAAATATTGGGGAAAGTCTCACCTCTAACGCGTGAACGAGCCAGACTGCGTTACAGAGCCGCAGTCAGCATCGATCATGACGCGTGCAAAACACATGTGCGCACCAAGCGTGAGCGCGACAAAGACGGTCCCACGGGCCTCTGTGATTACATTGTTGACAAGTCTGAGCTTAAAGCAAGGTAGACTAAGTCGACTGCATGACGCACCGTAGACCAACTTGCAGCTGTCGTTGTACGGTCCTGCGTTGCAGTCGTGTCCTAGCTCGCCGTTTCCGAATGCGAACTAAATTGTGGAAGTCAGTACCCATTTAGATTTGGCATCCAGCGAGCTCAAGTGAACCCACCAACACAAGAGCCCAGTCAACGATGAAAAGAACGCCCAGAATCCACCCGTAGCTGAAAATGTCAGCGAGGTAAATCCTGGTGCTGTGTCGGTCCATTCCTTGCATGTCAGTTTTCAATTATAGCCTATGCGAGCGGATTGACGGACAACATGGACTTGAAGAAGAGAGGTGAGCGCCGCATAGAGTCCACCGGTGCCGGCTCCAGACCCAATGCGAACGCGGGCGGCCCGACGGTTGCGAAGATCTGTTCGACACCGCAGGTGAGTGCTACTCCACCAAGAAGGGACTGCGAGTGACGGACAAGGTAGAGAATCCCAACAGTCGAAGCTGGAAAGATTTGCATCCCATCGTCGTCCTTGATCGCCAGAGCAATGAGCAGAAGGAAGGGGACGCTGACGTTTCCTGCAGTGCGTTGAACGGGAAGGAGGGAGAGCATGAGCTTCAAGGAGCGGAAAGTTTTGAGATGATGACGAGCCTGCAAGCATGTAGGACATGAAGTTGGAGAGATTGATGAAGACTGCACGTCCCTCACGAACGGCTGTCAAGATCGTTGCAAAGTTGTCGTCGGCGAGGATGATGTCCGAAGCTCTAAACCCAGCCAGCGATCAGCAACCTCAACATTTACGTCCCCTTAGAGTGCCAAGTTGTGGCCCACCCTTTGGCAACGTCCGACCCTGGTTGAATTGAGAAAGTTCCGTCAACACCTCTCTCTCGGAGCGAGGCTGAGGGGCGAACGCAGAATACGCACCGGCTTTGCCCATTGCAAACCCGACATCGGCGCGCTTCAGGGCTGGCGAATCGTTCACGCCGTCGCCGGTCATGATGACCAAGCGGTGCCGGCGGTGAAGGGCATCGACGAGGTTGACCTTGGTCTCCGGAGCGCAGCGGGCGATGACCACTGGAAGCTCGGGAAGCGCGTCGATTTCGGCG
Organism: Basidioascus undulatus; assembly: GCA_000826855.1. Lineage (NCBI taxonomy): Eukaryota > Fungi > Basidiomycota > Geminibasidiomycetes > Geminibasidiales > Geminibasidiaceae > Basidioascus > Basidioascus undulatus. The sequence goes on from JTLS01000762.1 coordinate 7,614, forward strand.
GAGGAGAGCGCATCGAACTGTGCGCCTGTTAAAAAACACCAAAGCGTTCAGGACCTGACTCTGAAAGAAGCATAGCTGCAGGTGCACACCGGTCATCACAGCTCCTGCGCCATGGTGCGGCTGAAGAATGCCCACAGTCCTGGCGATTGCTGCAGCCGTGGCGGGATGGTCGCCCGTAGCCATGCGCTGAGAGAACGATCTGTAAGATGCTTTGTAGAAACCCGAAAAGGAATGCCGCACGCACAGGAATGATGCCTGCTGAGTGCGCAAACTCAACGGCTCCTGCAGACTGTGCACGAGGAGGGTCACTACGAAGCAGGATCAGTTAGTATCACATTCAAGAAAGCAGGACGTGCCGTAGCGCTCACTAGATTCCAACGAGTCCGATGAAACACATCTCCTTCTCAGTCTCCTCACGTTTCAGCTGTCCAGCAGTTGAAGCCTCTTCTGGCGAGAGTGGGCGGCAAGCGAGCGCGAGGACGCGCAGGCCTTGCCGCGCAAGCTGTCGAAACAGATCAGAATGGACATGGCCGAAAAGGTGGGCCTTGCGCTCGTGGCGTACCTCGTCCATTTTGGTCATGATCTTCTCCGTGAACTCAAAGTCAAGCGGTCCCTTCGAGTCCCCGACGCCGAGGGAGGTGCAGCGCTCCAGAACACGCTCGACGGCGCCCTTCATGTCTGAGAAGCGTTCCGCATCAGCTTTCTGCCATTCGGAGGCCTTATCAGAACTACGCTTACAAGCGACGGCCGAAGTGTCGTCGATCACTTGCGGAAGCTTCCAGATGGTCGACATGCTGGTGGGTGGCGGGACAGTCAGTTGGCGGTGCTGCTGTGCTCATGCGGACAGTATCGGCCTCATACCGTTTGCTCGAGGAGTCGAAAGGATGTTCAACCACTGTTATGTGGTGAACCACAGCAAAGTGAAGAAACTCGAGGAGGCTCAGACTTACAGAGCTCGAAGGCCGTCCCGACTTTGGCCTCGGTCGTCAAGCCGGGCTTTCCCAAGCCAAGGCGGTGAGCAAAGACTTGCAGCGCAACCTGCCCATCGGCCATTGAATTAAGCAAGAGCTTTGCATTTCAGCAAGCATAAGCAGACGCACCTCAGTCGGATCCCCGTTACTTTGCCAGCTATCGTCCTCCCCATCGCCGGGGAAGACGGTCGCCATGTTGCAGAGCGCCGCGCATTCGGTGAAGCGCTTGAGCTCGGGGTCAAGCGTTCCAGGCAACACTGGCCCACCGCCGGAGGCAGAGACGACGCCGCCGTGAGGGTTGTACGGGCTGTCGATACACAGTCAGAACCGCCTGGAGAAGCCAAAGCAAGCAAAGGGCTTACTCGTTGCCATTGCTGACATCGTACAGCTTGCCTCCGGGCTCAGCGGTGGTCCAGGGAGTCCACACCTTGCTGGTGACCATGCGGCCGACCGTGATCGTGCCAGTTTTGTCGGAGACGATGTCGTCTACGGCTGCGACGGTTTCGATAGCATCCATTCGGCGCACCAGGGCGTTTTGCTTGGCAAGCGTGTTGGAAGCGACCTGTGCAGCAAAATGCGCATCAGCACTTAACTTTCATGGCCTTCCTCAAGTACACTCACAGCCAGAGTCAGCGATACAACCGCAGTAAGAGACGCAGGGATTAAGCCTATCGCTGTAGCCACAGCGTACCTGCGATGAAGATATCAGCACGACGAAGGTCGCATAGAGAGACGCTGAAAGCGACGTACAGACCGAGCGAGGAGTTGACGCCCTTGAAACCGGAGGAGGCGATGACGATAAAAGCGCAGAGGATAGCGAAAGACAACAACCAGTACGCAAGCTTGTTCTGCAGACCAAATCGGAAAGTAAGACATACGAGCATGGCCTGCGCTGCTGGATACTTACCAGCTTGATCTGCAACGGCGACGTGCCTTCGATGCCCAGCTTCGTCCGGATTGTTTCGAGGAATTTGGCCCAGCCGACCTTGTCGGACTCGGCCTTCGAATCGAGAGCGTCCGCAATGCGACCGAGCTCCGTGTACATTCCCACCGCCGTGACGACACTGGGAGCATAGAATCGTTAGTACCATCGTGATTGCGAGAACCAATCCACAGTGGGAGAGGCGGTTCATACCAACGTGCGCGTCCTTTGGTGACGATTGTACCAGAGTAAACCTATGCCGTTATAGTATTCAGTTACATCTGAAACACAGTGGGACTCTTAAATGAAAGGCTTACGAGGTTAGTCCGATCGCCGATGGGGACGTCGGCTTTGTCGATGGGGTCACAGGTCTTGGACACAGGCAGCGACTCGCCAGTGAGCAGCGCCTCGTCCGTCTCCAGGTTGCACAGGTAGCCCGGAAGTATACGAGCGTCTGCAGGAATGACGTCGCCGCTGGTTGACGTGGTCAGCTGGGTGGTCAAAAAGCATGATCTCCGAGAGACACACTTCTTCACAAGAATGATGTCGCCCAGCACGACGTCTTCGGTCGGTATCTCCATCGCTCGACCTTCAGCACCCCCATCGCTCGGGTCATGGCGGGTGACGGTGGCCATAGGTGATCCCCTATATTTTGAAATGTGATCAGCAGTGCTTCAATGGAAGATCTTCAGGATTCGTTTACACTGAATCGAGCGCGGCCACAGTCTTCTCGGCCTTCCACTCTTGCGACCAACCGGTGTACTGCAAGCCCCTCGAGGGATTTATTAGGTTCCGTACCATGCGATGCGGAAGACTCGTAGCTCACCGTATTGAGCAGAATCAAGAACGCAATGACGCCTCCAGAGATCCAGTCCTTGGTCGCGAAGGAAACGATCTGTGGGTGCAAACCAACGCGCGAACATACATCTGACATGAACATGGAATATCGCGCAAACTTGACATACCATAGCAGCGATCAGGACGATCGTCAGGGCATTCAAAATCTGACGAAGAAGGATGGCTAGCGAGCTCGGCCGCTTCGGCGGTCGAAGTCGGTTCGGTCCATGCTCAGCGAGGACCTCGGCTGCGCGCGAATGTGTTTGTCCCCGAAGAGGATCGACACGATGAAGTTCGAGAACTTGAGTCGCTGGCAAGGTGTGCGGCAGGGCCGCGGGCGCTTCGGGTGAAAGAGCTGCGACAACGGGCTGAGCCCGCTCCGCGTCGATAGTCTTCTCTACGTCGACCGTCTCGAACGAACCCATTGTGCGTTAGTTATTTGCGTTCAGTTTGGAGGCCAGAAGAGGCTGGGTCGACCGAGGTAATGTAGCAAGCACGAAGCGTTATCAGTTTTGAGGCCTGCGCGTGAAGCGCGGTACGCGCGGGTCTTCACTTTCTTGGCGTAACTGGGCCGAGCGAAGGGAACAGGAAAAGGCCGAGCTGCAAACCGAAAATAAAATTTTGATGTGATGCAGCCTAAAGGTTGCAAACACAGAAGAGAATACAGACAAAAAGACTTGGTCGTGTTGCCGTAGCCGCAAGCACGCAGTCTGAGGAGCGCAGTTGCCGAACGTCGACGCACAGTACCCGTCCAAGGCCCGCCCTCGCGGGAGGAATGGTTCTCAAGACCTCCATGCATTCGAGCTTCTGCGGGCGTCAGTGTTCCAGTGTTAACAGGTCCGTTGCGACCCTTTTTGAATGCGTGCTACCCGAAAGTCGGTGGGCCTCACTCCTTGTCGTACGTGTAAAGCGCAGGATCCCGCCCAGCATGGACAAAACATTCGATGATCAATTCTCTGAGGCTACGAGGATCCCACCTTGTCGAAGCTGGGTTAATAACCAATACACGCCAAAATGGCGTCCGCATCCTAGGCTCACAGACACCCGATCCGCAAAAAGGCAAAGCAAGTTAAGCGACCGACCGACACCCTCGCCTCCGTTGGGAGCCCCATCCTGATCCTGCAGTCACTCAGTCCCTCAGCAGCGCCTGCACGATGTGGCCGACCCGCAAGTGCCTTAAGTCCGTGTACGTCTGTCACCGATCGGTGCGTGAGTCTCGATGGCCGGACTCGTTCGATAGAAGAGCAGAACCACAGCGCACCTGTCCGCAACCCACAAAGAGGATTGGCTGTCCAGTCACGTATGTCATCGACAGCGCCGCGCCGACCTCTGACCGCCATATCACCCGTCAGCCCGTCTTCACACCAAAGAACTCAGGTCGCAGAACACGGACTGTCGTCGATCGTATCAAACTTGGTCAAGATCATCCCGTCGATCCCGCGGCCGGATCCGGCGCCCGCGGCGGCCGAGGACGAAAAGTCGCGGAGCGCGCGGTCGAATTTGGAGAGCTGGTCGACGGCCTCGTTCCCCACGAGCGCTTCGCCCACGAAGAGGATCTTGTCGGGGTGGTTGACGGAGACGAGCTGTGGGTGGAGTAATAGGAGGGTTGTATCAGATTGTGTGGTGGTGTGCGAGGAGGGCAAGCTGATAAGACGAGGCGGACCTTGGCGAGTGCGCGCATCAGCGGCTGCGAAAGCGGCAGGGTGTCAGCTTCAGACAAAGCAAGAGAAGGCGGGAAGATAGAATTCGAAAGCGTACCTCGTTATCCTGCATCCTCCCCGCCGTATCGATCAAAACGACGTCGAAGCGCTCCTCGCGCGCATGTGCTATCGCGTCCTTCGCGATGCCCGCCGCGTCCTTCCCGTAGCCCTTCTCGAACAGCTGGACCTCGCCGCGCCCCGTACCGGCGTCAAGGAGGGAGAGGTTGCGGACGTGCACGCGGAGCTGCTCGACCGCGCCCGAGCGGAACGTATCGCACGCGGCGATGAGGACGCGCAGGTTGTTCTGCAGCAGCCAGAAGCACACTTTCGAGAGGTTCGTGGACTTGCCCACCTGTGGCAGTCCACCCATACAGCACGTTAGCAATTGCCTTTCCGAAGCGCAGAAGGGGGCAAGGAGAAAGGAAAGGATGAAGGGAAAGGAAGCGAAGGAGAGAAAGACGCACGCCGTTGACCCCGCAAAAGACCAGCGAGTAAGGGTCCGGCTTCGCCGCGACCGAGCTCGCGGACAGCGCGGGCTTCGCCGCGCTCCGCTTGCGGTTGATCTCGAGAAGGATGTCGGTGCTCGTCTTGGGCGTGAGGATTCGCGTGATGGCCGCGTCGAGCGCGGTGCGCACCTCGCTCTTCACCGCTAATTGATTCCACCCCATCCACGGTCAGTCTCGTGTCCGCTCTCCCCGAAGGATGACAAAGGAGAAGACAAGGGCAGAGGAGAAAGCGCACACGTGAAGCTTCCCAACTTCTTCCCCACCAGCCCCTTCTCCACGCTCTCGCACAGCTTCTCCGCAATATCCCGCGCCACATTCTTCCTCATCAGATGCTCCTTCATCGCCGCCAGCGCCGGCCGCACATCCTCGAGGCTAAGCGTCTTGCTGCCGGTAAGCCTGGCGAAAAGGCTCCCGAACGCGCCCTGCTGCTGCTTCTGCTGGGGCGCCGCAGTGGCGACGGCGGGGATGTCGAACTCGAAGTCGAGCTCGTCCGCGTCCGAGGACGCGTCGAGGTCGGCCACTTCGTATAGCCCTGAGGAGGTGCGCGTGCCGAGGGCGGAGGCGGAGACGAGCTCGGAGAGGTCGGACGGGGTGGCGGCAGGGGAGGAGGTGGTGGATGGCTTGTCCGTGCTGAAGTCCAGCGCGTCCATGTCCGCAGTGGTGATCTTGTCCCCCCAGCGGCGCATCTCCTTCTTGGGCGCCTTCTTCGGGCTGTCGGTCCTACATGGTCCGCCCGTATCTCTGATCAGTCGGATGCAGTGGGCAGGAGCATAGGGGAAGAAAAACGCACTCGGACTCCGGACCAGGCGTCGAGCTCCGACTCGCACTCCCTCCGCCCGCCCCGCCCTTCCCGCCCCGGCGCCCACCCCGACCCGCTGGAGAACACCGCAGGCGCGCCTTGAGCGCCTCGACGTTCTTGGCTATCTCCTGGGCGTCGACGGTGGTGGTGGATGAGGTGGTGGGGACTACGAGCGGGAAGGGGTCGGTGAGCGGGTGATTCTGGGTGAAAGGAGGGTAGGGGAAGACGCACGCAGAGGAGCGTCGGTGGATGCCGAGGAGGCGGCGGCGGCGGCCTTGGCTTGCGCTTGAGAAGCGCGCGAGCGATTCTTCTTGGCCTGTTGTTTCCCATCTCACCCATCAACTTCCCTTCCTCGCCATCAACCCGGAGCAACCAATAACGCACCAGCGCGGCCTTGTCCTCAAGCCCCTTGAGGACCTTATCGAAGATGGCGTCCCAGCCCTTGAAGAGCGTCTTGAGCGCGTCGGGGCCGAGCACACGCGCGGCGTCCTTGCCCGAGAGGGAGGCGACGAGCGTCGCGAGCACGGGCTCGAAGAGCGAGAGGAAGAGCTGCTTGATCGTCTCGAGGAGCTCGTCGACGTACGTGAGCTGGAGCATGCGCGAGTAGGCGACCTGCATGGCACCCAGAGTGAGCCCACGGGGAGGGGGGGGAGGGGGGGC
>JTLS01000763.1:0-14004 GCA_000826855.1 Basidioascus undulatus
TGGCCACGAACCACGCACTCACGACCGCACCTTCCCGCTTGCTCACCGTCTTTTCTCTTGCCCTCCCCGCCCCTTCGCCGGCGTTCACGCGCGTTGCTCGAGCTGGCATCGCGCGTGTCCGGGCTGGCCACGAACCACGCACTCACGACCGCACCTTCCCGCTTGCTCACCGTCTTTTCTCTTGCCCTCCCCGCCCGCGCCAATCACCTCGCTATCGAACACCTGCGTCCTCGCTACCGACCCGCCCAATGTCGTCGTCGTCGAGCAGGGAGGAGCAGCCCGCGTGGACGGTCGTCAATGAGGCGCGCCCATTCCCCTGCCCGGTCTCCCACCGGCACACGCACGCATCTGACACCCCTGCCGTTCCCCCGGGCTGGCACTTGGACTCTTGCAGGATCTCGGTGAAGCTCCGACGACGCAGGAGCTGCGGTCTGCGCTCGAGAAGGGCTCGGACGAGGTCAAGCTCGAGACCCTCCGCCGCATCATCGTCCTCACCCTCAACGGTCAGCCTCAGGTGCGCTGTCTGATCTACTTGTCGCGGGGGTGACTGTTGGTAGCTAAACGCGCGGGACGGGGGCAACCACACAGCCCCAACTCTTGATGCCGATCATCCAGTTCGTGCTGCCCAGTCGGAACAAGCAGATCAAGAAGCTGCTGCACTTCTACTGGGAGGTCTGCCCTAAGTACGATGACGCTGGCAAGCTCAAGCAGGAGATGATTCTCGTCTGGTGCGCTAGGCTCTTCCTGTTCCTTTATCTTCTGAACTGCACACCTCACACCCCTGCCTCCCCAGTAATGCCATCCGAAACGACCTTGTCCGTCTTCCCACCCGCCCACTCCCTGCCCCACTCCCTCGCTCACGCCCCATCCTCTCCCTCCCCCCTCTCCAGCAACACCCTAACGAGTACATCCGCGGCTCCACTCTTCGCTTCCTCCAAAAGCTTTCGGACTCCGAGCTGCTCGAGCCGCTCGTACCGACCGTGCGCGCGTGCCTTGACCACCGGCACAGCTACGTTCGGAAGAACGCCGTCTTCGCCGTCTACACCATCCACCGCCAGTTCGACTACCTCATCCCCGACGCCGCTGAGCTACTGCAGGCGTTCCTCGGCGCTGTGCGTGAAGTGTCCCTGGGCAGTCTGTTCGGGGGAAAGGCGGGACGCTGACGAGAGGATTCACTGGCTGGGCGAATGGGCGGCACCTGCAGGAGTCGGACGCGACCTGCAAGCGCAACGCATTTGTCACACTCAACGCCATCGCGCCCCAGACCGCCATCGAGTACCTGTACTCGGTCTTCGACCAGGTCGCGACGTTCGACGAGCTCATGCAGCTCGCGGTGATCGAGCTCATCCGCAAGGACTGCCGGGACGACTCGCCTCAGAAGGTACGTGCTGCATGACTGTGGGGTGCGGGACTGGAGGGAATCGAACAAGGGTGTTCCCGGGGGCGGCATGGAGCTGATTGGCTGCCACGGGGTGGATTTACAGGGCCGCTACATCCGCACCATCTTCGAGCTCCTCAATGCCCCGTCCCACTCGGTCAAGTACGAGGCCGCCACGACCATCACCGCCCTCACCCAAAACCCCGCTGCCGTTAAGGGTGCGTCCCCATTCAAACCGGCTGGAGCGCTTCAGAGAATGCTAAACCCCCTATGCCCATTCAGCCGCCGCCTCTGCCTACATCGAGCTGATTGTCAAGGAGTCCGACAACAACGTCAAGCTCATCGTCCTCTCGCGCTTCAACGACCTGCGCCAGAAGCACGAGCACGTGCTTGACCCGCTCGTGATGGACATTCTCCGTGTCCTGTCTGCGTACGCCGATGCTTTCGCGTTCTCGATGTCGGTTGGCCGTGGTGGCTGACGCTTGGGCTGGAAAAACCGGGCAGACCGGACATGGAGGTCAAGCGCAAGGCGCTCCAGATCGCGCTGGACATGGTCTCGAGCCGGAACGTCGAGGAGGTCGTGCTCTTCCTGAAGAAGGAGCTCACCAAGACTGTCGAGTCGCAGGAGTACGAGAAGGTGCGTCCATCCTTCCACTTCCCATCCCCTTCCTCGTATTCCTCAGCATCTGACGAACCCCCATCCCCCCAGAACATCGAGTACCGCCAGCTTCTGATCCAGTCGATCCACTCCTGCGCGATCAAGTTCTCCGAGGTAGCCGCGAACGTCGTGCACACGCTCATGGAGTTCCTCGGCGACTCGAACAACCCCTCCGCCGTCGACGTCATCTCCTTCGTCCGCGAGGTCGTCGAGAAGTTCCCCGGCCTCCGCGCGTCCATCACCGAGAAGCTCTTCCACACCTTCGCCGACATCAAGAGCGGCAAGGTCTTCCGCGGCGCGCTGTGGATCGTCGGAGAGTACGCGGAGAACGAGCAAGGTGCGTCGCCCGTCCACGTTCATCCGTCGCAGTACAGGCCGGCCGGCCGGCTGAGATGAGTTGTGCGGGGGTCGAACAGAAATCAAGGAGACGTTCGAGCGGATTCGGCAGGTGCTCGGCGAGGTGCCCATCCTTGCGTCGGAGCAGCGGCTACTGGACGAGGCCCAGGCTGAGGGCGCCACGGAGGACGATGCGGCCCGCGCGGAGGCCAAGCCGATCACCACCACACGTGTCCTCGCCGACGGGACGTACGCGACTGAGACGACGTACTCGTCTGCTAACGACGCGGCGAAGCTTGCGGCTGTCAAGGCTGCCAGCAAGCCGCCTTTGCGCGGTGCGTCTTGGTGGGATGGGCTGTCCAGTCCAGCGAGTCACTGACACGACTGGCGATGGGGACACAGGCCTCATCCTTGGCGGCGACTTCTTCACCGGCTCCGTCCTCGCGTCCACGCTCGTCAAGCTCGTCCTGCGCTTCAGCGAGCTATCCTCGGACGTGCAGGCGACGAACTCTCTGCGCGCAGAAGTGCGCTGTCCTATCTCTCGCACATGGTGGCAATCTTGGCGGTGTACTGACACTGCGCTTCTTCCCGCAAGGCCATGCTTATCATGACGTCGCTCATCCGCGTCGGGCAGTCCAAGTTCGTCTCGGCGCCCATCGACGAGGACTCGATGGAGCGAATCCTCTCATGCGTGCAGGCGCTCGCGGACGCCCCGACCAACGCGATGGCCAGGACTGTCCGGGAGGTCTTCCTCAAGGACACGAAGGCGGCGTACGCCAAGATGGTCGCACACGAGGAGGTGCGTTGGATCGGTGCTCGAGTAGCGGACGAGGAGGGTGGCTGATGCGGCGGGGACGGGGCGAGCAGAAGAAGGCGGCGGAGAAGCGGGCGAAGGACGCCAAGCAGGTCAAGGTCCAGCCGGATGACGTGATCTCGTTCAGGCAGTTTGCGAAAAAGACGGCGGATGGGAACGTGGACGAGGTGCGCAACAGTAGTTGACTTCCTTGTGCGGATGAGCATGGCTAAGCAGACGGAACGTTGGACACTACAGTTCGAGCTGGACCTCACGCGGGCGACGGGTGCGGGCGAGATCAAGGACGACTTCCTGTCCAAGCTCAAGCGGATCGTGCAGCTTACTGGTAAGTAAAGCCGTGCGGTCGAGTGCGAGAGGGAGTTAGTTGACCCGACCACGCTCCAATAGGCTTCTCCGATCCGGTCTACGCCGAGGCGTACGTAAACGTGCACCAGTTCGACATCATCCTCGGTCAGTCGCAGCGGTTACCCCTCAAAACATGCGTTTCCTTGACAACGGGTTCCCATTACAGACGTCCTCATCGTCAACCAGACAAGCGAAACGCTGCAAAACCTCGCGATCGAGTTTGCGACGCTCGGCGACCTCAAGCTCGTCGAGCGGCCAGGGCAGCAGACGCTCGCGCCTCATAGCTTCCACAACGTCAAGGCGACTGTCAAGGTCCGTTGACGGTTCATAGTGCCGGGAACAATATCAGGACAGGTGCTAACGCCGGTTTGGCTGGCTGGGATAGGTCTCCTCTACCGAGACTGGCGTAATCTTCGGCAACATCGTGTACGAAGGACCGGGTACGAACGACAATGTCTGCGTCGTGCTCAACGACATCCACATCGACATCATGGACTACATCAAACCGGCGTATTGCAACGAGGCTCAGGTGCGTTCCGGTGCAGGGTGCGCGCGGCGAGGTACTGGCTGATGAAGCCCACGTCGCTCCGCAGTTCCGGTCAATGTGGAGCGAGTTCGAGTGGGAGAATAAGGTTCACGTCAACACGTCAATTACGTGAGTTTCTCGTTTCGCACGCCAACGCGAGCACGGACGCTGATGTACGCTGCTTGGCTTGTTGCAGCGACCTGCGCGTCTACCTCAGCCACATCATGCAGTCGACCAACATGTCTTGCCTCACGCCCGAAGCAGGCCTATCGGGCGACTGCGGCTTCCTGTCGGCCAACATGTACGCTCGCAGCGTGTTTGGTGCGTCGCTCGCTTTCTTCCCGTTCACCCCCTTTGAAACGGTGCAGCTGAACCTGAATCTCGACCGTAGGGGAGGACGCTCTGGCGAACTTGTCGATCGAGCGACACGAGGACACGGGCGCGATCCAGGGCCACGTGCGGATTCGGTCGAAGACGCAGGGCATCGCGCTGAGCTTGGGAGACAAGGTGCGTTCCTGACGCGCTGTGTCTGCGCGCTTTGCACAATCCGCTGACGGCCATTATCTCGGGCCGTTGGATGCAGATCTCCCTTGCCCAAAAGGCGGTCGCGATCTAGATCACGAAGATGTCGGGTTCGGTGAGGTGGAGCTCGAGTGGTGGTTGTTGACGGACTGAGCACGCGTTGTACATCCTCTATTCTCGCGCCCTTGTTTGACTTACATTTCATCTTTCGGTATTTCTCTGCATCACTTGGGTCTCAAGGGTTGGGATGTCTGTCCACAATAACTTTTCAGAGTGCGGGCTGTGTATGGGTCGAAAGGAGAACTTAATAGCCCGATACATGACACGATGTAAGAGGTAAAGCAGATGCATAAACAACAGTGCATCGCCAACAACCCAGCACAATGCTTCATGTGCCTCATGCATCATCAGTCGCCTCCGTCATCGCCTCGGAGCTAGCGTAGTCTAGCAGCATCCCGAGACCACCGCCAGCCTTCTCCGGACTGGACGACCGCGACCGAGTGCTCGTCGTCTCCGTCGTTGCCTTCCCTTTGCCCTTCGCGACGCTTGTCGTCTGCTTCTTTCCGGGTCCCTTCGCGCTGCCCTTCGCGGAAGACAAAGACGGCTCGGCAACAGCGTCCTCGTCTTTGCTGCTGCGATGCATGGCACGCTTAGCGGCGGATACAGGCGTGTCGTTTCCGGTCGACGAGGGCTGCTCGTCCTTGCTGCTGCAACACGTGGCGCGCTTGGGAGCGGCCACAGGCGTGTCGTTCGCGGTCGAAGAGGTCTCCGCGTCCTTGCGCTGCACGCGGGTAGAACGCCTGGACGTCGTGGGCGATGTTGGCAGGTTGGACTTGGCCAGCGAAGACGTCTGCGGCGGTTGAGGCACGTCCTTCGACCTAGTCTGGCGCGTGGTCGAAGCGGGCTGCGCCTTGCCCCGCTTCTTGGTCTTCGTTGGGGTGATTTCCTGCTCCTGCTTCTGCGAGGGCGGCGCGTCGGGATCGTCAGACAACTCAGAGTCATCGCCTTCGTCGTTGAAGCCAGAGACGCGCACGGGCGCGGTAACGGCTGGTTCGGTGGGTGCGCGGGTAGCCGGAGGCTCGAGGGCGGGAGAGGATTGAACAGCGGGCGGTGACGGGGCGGTAGGGGACCGAGTAACATCCGCATGCGAGGGGCCGGATTGAACCTCGGGCTCGATGTAGGCGGTAGCAGGGCCCGCAACATCGTCCGCGGGCTTAGACGCGTCTGCAGCAGGCTCGACGGACGCGGCAGGTTTCGGAGGTGCAATAGGCTCGATAGGCGCCGTAAGTTCGGGAGGCGCTGCGGTAGCTGTGGCTTGGGAAAGAAGCGTGGGAGGACGGTCGACCTGGACGGGAGGAGTGGGAGGACGCTTCGCCTGGACGAGAGGACTGGCTGGACGGTCGACTTGGACGGGAGGGGCGGGAGGAGCGGGAGCAGGGGCATCCGGTGCGGAGGGAGCCGTGCTGGAGCCCGGAGCAGCAGCAGCGACGGGCGGTGCAGGCTCGACGCCGGACATTGGCTGGTCTTGCTTTGGCGCCTCGACATTCTGTTGTAGTTGCCTCGTCAGCCTCGTCTGCACATCAATCCGAAGCGCCTAGCTCAGCCCCTTACCGGCTGCTCCACTCCTTCTTCCTCGACCTCTCCTTCCTCCGGCTCCTCGCCCTTCTCGAGGGGCGACTTGCCCGTCCGTTGGCGTTTCGTTGTGGGCTCCGACTCCTGCTTGGCAGGACTGGCCGGGCGGGGCGGCGGTGGCGAGGGCGGGCGCGCGTCCAGAGCAGGTTGGGGGAAAAGAGGTGGGCGGCGCGCCTCCACAGAAGGTCGCTGCGGGGGAGGTGGGGGAGGGGTACGCCTATCAGAATACTTCGATGCGCGATGTTGACGGTCAGAGCCGTCGCGGCGATCGTCGTGCCGCCGGTCGCCGTGGTCGTGCCGCCGGTCGCCGTGATCGTGATGGCGCTCTGGATAATCGCTGCGATGCCGCGAGTGCTCGCGGGAGTATCTGCGCCGCGAGCCGTCCCGGTCCTCCGAACGGCCGTATGCGTCTCGGTCGCGCCCGCTCGGGCTGCGGCCGCGCCGACGGTCGTACTCGCCCGGAACATCGCGGTCGTTCTCGCGCGGGTGCTTGTACTCGCGACGCTCTTGCTCGATCGCGGCCTCGCGCTCTTCGTATTGCGCCTGCCGGCGTTCCGCGTCGTAGTCGCGGCGACCGACCAGCGGCGACCTCGAGCGCGACTTGGACTTCTGCTTCCCGTCCTGCGGTGCGCGAGCCTTCGATGGCGAGAGACGCGCGTGGGAGGAGGTGGGGGGCTGCAATGGCGATACGGGGCGGGGAGGGAGGCCGTGATGAGGGGGCGGAAGATGGGAAGGGGGCTTGGGCGGGCTACGCGAGCGCCGTCCGTGGTCAGACGGGCTGCGCGAGCGCTTCCGCGCGCCGCGGTTCGCAGGCGGCCCCGGACTGCGGCCGCGCTTGTCGGGGCTGCGCATCGGCTGTGGTGGGCCCGCCGTAGGCTCGAGTTGGGTCGGGGGGTGAGGACGGGCAGGAAGGGACGGGTGCTGGGACAGGTTGAGCAGCGGGGCGTGGACGGCGGGGGGGAAAGGTGGGGGTGCGGCCGGTGCTGGAAGTGCGGGAGCGGATGGCGGAAGGGGTGGAGGTGGGGGCTGATCGATAGGCGGCGCAGACTGCTGGCGAGGATTAAGTAGAACCTCGTCGTCCGACATCTCCATTTCGGCGTCGTCGGAGCCGGGATGGCCGCCCTCGAGCCGTCCAGGCGTCGGACCAGTCGAGACGGTAGCCGCAGGCGTGGGGGCGCTTGCGCCGCGTCCAGAAGGCGTGGAGTCGACCCGGCCGCCCTTCGCGGGTTCGGGCCATGGCCCTCCGGACGTCGGCCGCGCGTGGGGCTCGCTGCCGGGCGTCTTAGCCAGGGCGTAGCCGGGCGTCTTGCTAGACGGATACCCGGACGTCTTCCCCGTCGCCCGTCCATCCGCCTTCGGCGTCTTCGCACCGAGGCTGCGCGCACCGGGCGTGCGCTCCCCGTTGGGCGGGTCGATCTCCATGTCCGCCTCGCTGTGGCTCGGCTTGATCTCGGGCCGCAGCGGCGGCGGCGCGAAGTCGGGGATGGGAAGCGCGGAGGGGAAGTGCTCGAGCACGAGCTCGATGCGCGTTTTGATGGTCGGCTTAGCGAGACGCGCGGTCGCTTCGGGCTTTGCGGACGGGGCGTACTTGGCGGTGACGGCGATGATGTGGAAGATGCGGGAGACGGCGTCTGCAAAAAAAAAAAAAAAACCGGTCAATCGGTTGAACGCGAAGACCTTCAGTGTACGGTGAAACGCACCTCCTACAGCTTTGCGAACCTCCTCCTCGGGCCCCTTCAGCCTGAATGTGCCCATCCACTCGCTCGACGCCCAGTCCAGACGAGAGAGCGTGAAGTCAAGCTCGGGCGAGCAGGTCGCCGAGCCGAGCACGGTAGCCGCCGCAGCGATGACGTTCGGTGGGTGGATGAGGCAGTTGGTCGAGCGTTGGCTGCGAAGTTCATAGGAGCTCATGAGCATCTCATGCGAGCCTCAGAGGATCCAACGAGAAGAAGACGCACGAGTCGTTGACCCACCCCCACACGGCGTCCTTCCCCAGCGGGCCCAACCCAAGCGCGTCCGCAGCGCGCGCGACGAACGCGTACGGGTTCTGTACGATGAGGTCGAACGCGAGGCTGCGGACCATCTTGTTCTCGCAGTCGAGGACCTGCTGCGAGTACCGCTCGCCCTCGTTCTGCAGTCGGCGCAGGCGCGCCGCGTTGTCCTTGTCCTTGTGCAGCCGCGCCAGGCCGACCTCGACAAGCGACTTGAGCCGGTGATGCGCGTCCTCGGACTTGAACGCGATGAAGAGTGCGGCGAGGGCCGCGACCTGGGGGGAGGGTGCGGCAAGGTGAGGATCCAAGGGTTGGGCGCACGTGCTGGACGTCGGACGCACGAAGGTGTGGTGGTCAAGAAGAGAGTGCCGCATGTAGAAGCGGTGCACGTAGGTGGAAGCCGTCGCCAGGACCTCTTGCTTTCTAATCCCTTTCCTCATTTTCAGCTCACTCTGACTACTCCACAGACGAAGGCTCGCACGTACAGCCGCATGTTGACGCCGACGCGCATGACCATGTCGACGGCCTTGGCGCGCCCGACCGCCTCCAGGTCTCGGTCGAAACCGTCAATAATAGATGGCGTATCCCGTTCGACGTGCTCGGGCGTGAAGAGCCAGTCGGAAGGGAATGGGTCGGGTGCCATGATGGGCGAATGCGAGGTCGAGGATCTGCGAGGGGCGATGTGCATGAGCCCTTCCGACCATGGCTCATGAGGTTCAGCTGCCGGGGATCCAGCGCTCTGCGGTAGCGCTGAGACTCTCCCGCATATGCCTCGCCCGTCCAGCCCTCAGCTGATTGCAGGAGCCGAGAGCCATCGTAGAGCAGCCGATCGTCCGGAGCAGACTCACGAAGTCCCCCTACGAAGGTTCCCGCCTTTGATCGAACCTTCCCGCGAGAGCGCCTCGTCTACAAACAAGTGCTTCGATGTCCGGGGGACCTTCGAAGGTTAGTGATCGCGGTAGATGATGAGCGTGAACGTGGTGAGTGCGAAATGGCATGGGAAGGCGACTTCGTCGCTGCGGCGAGTGTTCCGCGGGCCATGCCCAAATGATGGGCCTGACGCGTGGCTCGATAGCGCCAAACAACTTGTGGTCCCAATTGAGGAAGCGGCTCACACGCGCTTTGAATGTTGCGTTTATGATGATGGGGTGTACGGAAAACGTATGCTCTGCTTTGTATCTGGTAATGAGGCACCCTCGGCTGGGAGCGACCCGGCCCGGCTACCCTCAACAACGTTTTTGGCGTTGCTCCATCGCAGGCAACGTCCGCGAAGTACATGATACGGTAGATCCGCTCGCTGTTCTGTATGAGGTGTATCTGGGTATCGATTATAAAGTATCTCAAAAGATTCAAAGCTTCGACGTCTGCGGTACGCTGCCCTCCCCCGACTCCGCGCCCGTCTCCTGCAGCACCTCGCTCGGCGCCTGATCAACCTTCCCCTCCCGCTCCCCCTCCCGCGCGCCCGACTCCTTCTTCGACACCCGCTCCAGCACCCACCCCAGCACGTCCCGCGCGACGTGGAACTTGTCCTCCTCCGGCTCTTGGAACAGCTCGTGGAAGTGGCCCTGCGCCAACAACCCAGCGAGTCAGCAAAGGCGAGGGAGGAAGTGAGAAGAATGGATGGGCGAGAGAGAATGGGAGAGAGAGGATGGGAGGGAAGGGGAGGGATGGACGGACAGGGTAGGACTTGAACGTCTTGTCCTCTGACGGACAGTCGCGGACGAACTGCTCGGACGCCGCGCAGGAGGTGACTTCGTCGGCATCGCCGTGGATTATGAGGAGCGGAAGGGAGGACGGGAAGCGCTTGTAATCTTTTGTGGCGAGGTTGATGCCGCCCTGGAGGGATGGAGTGGAGCGTCAGCACGGCGAGAGAAGAAGGGGTGTTGAGGGAAGGGGACGCCGCACGGTAAGCATGTCGCCCACGCCACGCAGCTGCGCCCGGGTGCGCTCATCAGCTTCGGAAGGAGTGCGTGAAGCGGAAAGAAGAACCGCACCGTCCCAACAGGATCACACAGCTTGTCCGTCGCAAACTGCGCCTGGATCTTGGGGTCTCTGCATACGAGCTGCCCCCCGCCTCACTAGTTTAGCCTCTCCAGTCCAGGCCGCCCAATTGTGTCCACCCAAAACAACGAGAACGCACCTTCGGGTCCACCGTACTCCGCACAGTCATCGTCCGCGTCAACCTAGCCACGAGCATGCCCGCCGCCCTCGTCACGCCCCATACGGGATGCGCCTGGCGGATGAGCGGGCTGCACGAGATCACGCCCGCGAGGGGCGGGAGGGGGATCGGCGGCGAGCGGGTGACGGTGCCGAGGGAGAGGCCGCCGCCCTGTCCCAAGTCCAAGTCCACCAAGCGTGAGACGCGAGTAGTTAGTAGAGAAAGTACGCGGGTTTAGCACGCACCATAGAGTGGCCCATGAGGAACAAGGGCAAAGAAGAGTCGTGCGATGCCGCAAAGCGCTGGATGAGGAGCGCGATGTCGCCGAACTGTTCGGGCCAGCTCGTCTGCCCCACGCCGCCCTTGCCAGGCGGAGGCTGCTGGTGCGCCGTCTTCCCGAATCCTTCACCCCGCCACTCCAGTATCAGTCTGCATGCCCTCCGTCAAGACAACGCCGTCCACTGCTCACCGCGCTGGTCGAACGCGAAGACCTCCACGCCCTCCGCAGCGAAGAGGGGGAAGATGTGGTCGTAGCGCTCGATGTACTCGGTGAATCCTACGCGATTCCCGGCTTTTCAGTCAGAGCGCTTGTGGAGGGGGCGGGAGGAGACGCACCGTGGATAAAGAAGAGGAGGGCCCGCGGGGAGGGCTGGGCGTGCCAGGTCTTGGTGTACAGCTGGACGCCGGACGGCGTAGGGAGCCACTCAATCGTCGTCTTCACGTCGGGGACAGTGGTCATCGTATCTATGTGTGGGTATGTATCTATATTTGGAGTGTTGGTTCGTGTGCAGTTGGGGAGAGTTCGTGGTGGACTGTGAGGTGAGAGAGGCAACGAAAGGGAATCTTGCTTGACTTGCTTGCGTCGCGCCGCTGGCGATTTCGGCACATTCGA
Source organism: Basidioascus undulatus (assembly GCA_000826855.1). Lineage (NCBI taxonomy): Eukaryota > Fungi > Basidiomycota > Geminibasidiomycetes > Geminibasidiales > Geminibasidiaceae > Basidioascus > Basidioascus undulatus. Next base: position 11,253 of record JTLS01000763.1, read on the forward strand.
TTGCCGGCGGCCGACGGGGCCCAATGCTTCACTGGGTTTTTTTTTGGACGCCGACTGTTTTTTTTTTTTACGTCGCTCTTCATCCACCAATCCGCAGCGTAGCCACCTGCACCCTCAAGTACATGCATTCGATCGAAAATGCCAAATGTATATCGCCTGGCACCTTGCTTACCGTCGTAACGAGGTGTCGAGCCTCTCATTTATACCCCGTCCACAGCGCTCATGTGAAAAACTCTGGAACACATAAAAGGTGGTGCACCGCTGCTGTATAAAGAGCGTGCCCCCAAGGTATCGCAACTTTCTGCGTTGTTGCACCGTTACACTTCTTTTTGTCCAAACAGCTCCCAGCTGGAACCTGAAACTATTTGTGCTCGAACGATTGCGAACACGTGTGGCCATGCACTTCATCTTCTTTGTTCCTAACGAACATCCGTCAAAATACCGGATGTCAAACCCCCCGTTGTCATGAACAATCCCTTGGTCGTCAAGATCTCCAAAGGAGCTGTGCTTCATACTTGTGAAAGGAGGAGCGGAACGACGGCCTCCATTGCGCCGTGCCTGTTTTCGGATAAATTGCCTTCTTCCATTTTCGAGCCTTCCCTGTTGATATTCTTTCCTTGTGCTGGAACCACATCCCGTTCCACAACTACCTCCTGTTCTCAGTCAAATCACTAATAAAATGTCCTCCAACGCTGGCGGTGACTACCACCTCCTCTCCACCAAGTCCTCCCGCAGCCGGCCCTCCCCGCTCACTCTCCGGAACACGCCCACATCCACCTCCTTTCGCCTCGTCACCTCCCACACGCCCACCACATGCGGGCGAACGCCGGCCTCTTCCCACATCCTCGTCTCCGCGCGGATCGTGCCGGGCCACTCGCCGGTGGGTCCCTGGGCAGGCCGGCCCGCCGAGGAGCGCCTGCGCCTGTGGGTCGTCCTAGGCAGCGCGACGGTCGTGCTCGTCGTCGTGCTCACCTTGCTTGCGAGCGGGGGGAGGAGGGACTTTTTGAGTGGTTTGGTGAGGGTGCCGGAGCGGGAGGGAGATGCGTGGAGAGAGGTCGAGGGGAAGGATGGTGGATGAATGCTGGGAGTTTCAGAAGTCCGAGCACCGCGTGCGCTTGCGCTTTCTTCTGAAGAACCCCGTATTCGACGGAAATAAACGCCCAACAGCACGCCTCCTACTTCTCCGAGTACCCCTCGCACCCGAATGCCTCCCTCTCCAGCAAGCGGGGACACCTGCGCCCGCACGCTCACCTACTACCTCACGCCCGCGCTCGACCTCCCGTTGCACCTGCTCCGTGCCGCGCAGGCGTATGCGCACGCGGAGAAGAGCAACCGCACATTATTCAGCGAGGACTCGGCTTGGGACAGGGGGAAGTGGAGCGAGTACTTTGAGCGCGGCGGCGCGGCGGGCTGGGGGAGGAAGAGGGCGAGGGGGGCAGGTGCGACCGGCCGCTGCTCGCTGAATAGAGGAGGTGCCCGCGCACGACGGACCATTGGGTGGGTTCGCGTTACTGTCCAGCAGAGAGATTTTCTGACAATGTCATTATTCCGGGTCATCTCCCCCGAGACAGCCCGCTTCCACCTCGGCGCAGAGGTGGGTCTTCTCCCACCCCGCTCCCACTGCGTTGCGCTTTCACCCACTGACTCGCCTCCTTGCGCAGTTCGAGAACGCCTTCTCAGACCCCTTCGCGCACGACCTGCCTCGCCAAAAGCCCATCTTCCACTCCGCGCGCTCCGCACTACACACGCTCCTGCGACCCTCCGCGTCCTTCCGCGCCCTCCTCTCCTCCGCGCACGCCTCCGACCTCTCCGCCTTCTCCGAGCAGCCCTGGCTAGGCGTGCACCTCGCGCGGAGGGACCAGCAACCCCTATCCTGGTGGTACCACGACCGCTACGTCCCGATCGGGCAGTACATTGCGGAGATCGAGCGCACCTGGCAGGGCGCAGGGGCGCAGCAGGTCTTCCTCGCTTCCGACGACCCTGCTGCATTGCTCGAGTTCCGGGCTAGCATGCCAGTCAACTGGACCGTACTCTCCCTCACAGACCTGTCCCTGCTTTTCCCCTTCCCCCACAACCAGGCCGCCTTCGCTACGTTCCCTCTCGCGCAGCGCGTGCGGCGCACGCACGGCGAGCTACTTGAGATGGCCCTGCTGTTTGGAGGGGGATGGTGGGGCGAGCTAGGCGAGGGGGTGGGCGGCTTTGTGGGCACGCTCGGGAGCGCGGTGGGGAGGATGGCACCGCTTGGTCTGGGCCGGGAGACGGCGTTTGGGGAAGAGGGGGATGGAGAGGGGGGGCTGTGGAGGGACGTGGATGGGAGGGGGCAGATTGAGTGGAGGGCTTTTGCGCTTTGAGGGTGAACTTAACATGAACGTTGCACTTCAATTTGAGGAAGGCAACTGGTGTTTGTGCGGTGATACCGCCGCGGCTCCGCAGCGTCTCAACAGTTAGATAACAGCGATTTCAGCAGCTGTCCGCTCCGTTCTCATACGTTGATAGTGGCTCTAGCTCCGGCATGTCTTAGTCTAGAAGATAATCGACACTGTATTGGCACCAGAAATTCGGAGAGAGGAATTCAATCGCCGGTAGACTCCGTTCAGTTCTAGATGCAACGCAATAATGCTTCATTGTCTCATTGTCCTTAGTCAAACGCAGTCCTCACGCCACTGACACTTAGTACACGGAAAATAAATAATACGCTCGTGGCCTAGTCCGCGAAGTCCATCCCGCCCCATACCACATCGCCCTCCTCATC
>JTLS01000764.1:0-14002 GCA_000826855.1 Basidioascus undulatus
GCGGGTGGAGGCGATGGACAGGGAGCGGGAGGGGGAGAGGAGCGTGCTGCTCTGCGTGGAGCGCGAGGTGCTCGTCAATGATGATGCCGTGCCCGGGCGCTCGGCTTCCCCGTTCACGTCCTCGTCGGAGGAAGACTCGTCGTCGTCGTCGTCGTCGTCGTCGTCGTCGTCGTCCAAGCCCTCGTCGACAACCGCAGCAGCGCGCGACCGCTTCGCAGTTGGCGCCGAAGACGCCTTTCCCTTCCCCTTTCCCCTTCCCTTCGCTCCCGCCTTCCTCCCTGCCCCCGGACCACTACCATTCCTCCGATTCCTCGCCGGCGCCCGCGTCCGTGTCTGCGACGGCGCAGCAGCAGCAGCAGCCGGCGACGGCGTGGTCTCGCGGCTGCTCGCGCGGCTTGAGCTCGTGCTCGTGCTGCCCGTGCGGGGTCGAAGAGTCATAGCCATGTTTGATGAGCCGGTGAGTAAGATCCGGCGGGCCGGAGCGAGGAGGAGGCTAGGCGAGTCGGGAGTGTGAGGAGACCGGCGTGAAGTGGGAGGGAGATTGAGAGGTCTATAGCGGGATGGGCGAGAGTTCGGGGAAGATTTGAGAAGGGTACGTGGCTTTGGCTGGTGAATGTGAATGTGGAGATGGTGGGCACGAGGGCCAGGTTGAGTCGACGAGCGAGCCAGGTCTCCCGCTCTGCGTCCCTGCTCCCGCCTCGAGCTTGGCGAAGCCCCGGTCGCAAGCAGCAGCTCACGTCGCGTGGTGCGCAGGCCCTGAGACATTAAGCCAAAGCAGTCGCGGCGGAATACAGCCGAATAATGATCGACAACCACCTACCCACATCCACCTCCGTCCTTCCCCCTACCTCCTCCCGCTCCTCGCTCCACAACTTTGCCCAAGCAGCCGCAGAACGGACATCGCTTTCGGCGCTCCCAGCGCGCCGGGTTGTGAGCGCGCATATATGCTTTGTAGCCGCGCACGATTCCGGCGCGGCGGTGGGCGGTGCGTCAAAGGCGGCGGAGGGGTCTCGATGGGTCGAGGCCTGAGGCGCGGCTGGTGAATGAGTTCAGGGTCCGTTCCGAAGGCGACCTAACCTGAGCTGTCAAACCCTCTCAATCGCGCTGGATGTATGTTTTCTTTCACTGTCTGAAGCGCAGGAAATTTGATTTTGATAACGCAGGAGCAAGAAGGCGAGAGAGAGGAAGAAGCCGGCTCGACGTCGCGATGAGCAGCCCGACGGTCGCCGCCTTCGGTTGCGCCTGGGATGGGACAGCGACAGTCGCTTTCGAGAGTCTTAGCCTGATATACTGTCTTTTTGCAGATCACACGCACGCCCAAGCTTGGATGAACATTAACATTTATTGCAAAAAGCATCCCGCGATGTGCGCACAGTCTTCGAAAAAGCTCCACGCCTCGCTCACTCGGCTCCCGGCCTCGCCTTCCTGCCAGTATCGGTGCCCCTCTTCTTCTTCATCCCGAGCCTGACCACGCCATCCGGCCCCCCGCTCCCCTCCATCTCGAACACCATATTCTTCTTCTTGACGTCGATCACGTCGGTCATCGGCACGGGTGCAACGACCGATTGACCCGTGTACTTGCCGGACGCCAGGCCAGCGTGGAGGAGCTCGACGGCTGCGTTGACGTACGTCTTACATGTGTTCGGGTAGGTGGGATTGTAGTCGCCGAAGATGGGTTTGCGCGTAGCGAGAGTGCGGCGCGGGGTGTCGGACAGGTCGAGGATCTGCGAGACTTTTGCCGAGCCATGATACAGGAGACTGCGAATGTGGAGAATAATTTTGCTGGACCTATTCACACCCGCAGCGTATTTTCAACTTAACCAATGAGCAGTTATAGACGCAGTCGGCCTGCCGAATTCAGGTGTGAGAAGCCGCACTCAAACGATTACCATCGGAAGACGCACCCACCTTCTCAGGCTCGTCATTGGGCAGCAGCGGAGCCGCGATTCCGTACTCTGTGGCAGCACGCGTACTCTCCTCCGGGTCCATGTAGTAAGCGCGCAGCTCCTCGTCTACCGTCGAGTGGCAACAGCGCACATTGCGGCGAGCATGCCGAGCGCTCTGTGCGCCTCGGCGTGAGGATATGTCTGTGAGAGAGATATCAGAACATTTAGTAAACGAGCTACGCAGCAGCGGTGGAACGTATCAGCCGTACTGCAAAAGCGCAGTAGCCGACCACATCAGCTTTCAGGCGCGGCGTGTCGTACTTCGCGTCCTGAGCGTGTCGTGTGGTGATCAGCAGTACGCTCAACCAGTAATAGCGCATGTTAGCGAACCTCAATCATTGCGTTTGCGAGAGTCTCGAGCTCAACTTCGATGTCGGCGCTGCTCATCTCCTTGAGGCGGACGCATAGGCAGTCTTGTAAAGCGAGAAAGTAAGTCCATAGGCCCGTGCGATGCTTCCATGCGACACCACTTACGAACTAGCCTGGAACCGGGGTTGACATGAGCGCAAGAACAACTCAGGCAAGGAATAATCAAGCGCGGCGCACCTATGGCGCACAGCACGCAAGAAGCTCTCCTCCAGCTTCGTACCTCGCATGTCATACGGGACGTCCTTCCATTCCTGCTACGCGAGCTCGGTGAGAGCAGCCGCGCGCCGGTACTCCTGCACCGCTTCGCCCGTGAGGCCCATGAGGCCTTCGCTGACAAGCTGCAGATTTCCCCCGATCCTACGGAGCTTCTCAAGCGGATTCGGGATGACCCTGGAGTCGAGATAGAACCACCGAGGGTCCTGAAGGAAAACAGCTCCAGCCGCACACAAAGAGCATGAAGGAAGAGAAGAAGCGCACGGTCAAGAATGCATCGCACAAGTCAGAGATCGTACCAGCCCGCCCGTAATAGCGGCCATCTGGCCATTGCTTGGCCTTGACCACGTACTGTTGCGTTCCTGCGAGTCAACGATCCACTTTACGGGACTCTCTCCTTCGCAGACGGTCCACAGACGTAGCTCCAATGCCTGCTGACTGGTCCACCAAGCGCCGAACAACCTGCCCGCGGCGCTGTCTTTCGGCGGCCCACGCCCAGCGTTCACAAGTGGGATGATGCGCTCCGACGTCTAGCATGACGAGCGGGGCGCTTTACCCTTCTTGACGGATCCCTCCAACACTTCGACAGGCCTCCAGTCCCTCCCTAGCCGCCCCAAGCCGCGTCCAGCACACCATTCCGGGTCCAGCTAACCTCCCATAACCAACCACTTCAGCGAGTCCGCACATCCCGCTCGCTCATCAACAACACGTGAACGAACCTCCGTAGCCTTCTCCGCATCCCGCCTGACCTGCTCCCACCGCTCGAGCTTGAGCGCCGCAGCAGCGTGGTTCGCGTAGAGGACCGGGCTGTTCGGGGCGAGCCCGATGGCCTCTGACCAGCGCGTGAAGGCGAGCGAGGGGCGGTCAGATGTGAAGAAGGTCTGGAGGGTTTCGGGGCCGTCTTCTCGAGCGTGACGCTGCTATCGTCCGGCCTGGGTGAGCTGAGTGAGCATCGAGAAGACGAACGTTTCCTTCGGGTTCAGCCGTTCAGTCTCCTCCGGCAGAGGCGTCTTGTCGGTCGGTCCGCTGTCTTTGGCCATGAGCGCTCAGATGGTGGTGATGGCAGAGCGCATGACGGGGAGGTGCGGAACAGCAAGCAAGGGGTCGCATCGATCCTGGCTGGCTAGTTGTCCCATTTGCCACGCGACCTCCTCGCACAGCGATGAGTACCTCACAGCACGTCTAGGTGATCGTCACTCGCAACGTGCAGACACCGCCGCAAGGTGTCCGACACCCCTAAGTCACTGACTAAGCAAATGCAAGCAACGTCGCTGGAACACATCATACGAGCAGATATCCACACCGTGAGGACGTAGGATCATCATCTATGGACCGCGGGTTCCCAGCGAGCGACGATGGTGATGAGTAGGAAAGGTTACAGGTATGGGCGCTGGGCGCTTGTGACATAAACGCCGGAGGAAGATGAACTGTTACACGCGAGACCGGAGGGGAAGACTGATGCAGAGGACAATTAAGAAAGACAGCTCAGAAGTAGCTGTGAGGTTCGGGACGGCCGTCAGAACAGGGCGCACCTCCACGAGGAAAGAAATAGACGTACTCCGCGGACATGTCGATCTCGACCTTCTGGCCGGGCTCGAAAGCAGGCAGACCTGATACCAGAACGTTGAGCCTTATTGTCCTCCCCCCCCCCAAAAAAAATAGAATAGTACTCACCCATGTAAGGGCAGCTCGCGCACCGGAACGCGTCGCCGAGATAGCAGCTTCCGCAGCTGCTCGTCTCGCCTTTCTTCTTCGCCTCCTCCACGGTCTTGAACCGCTTGACGCCCTCCGGCAGGTCGTCCGCCCCGTCGATCGTGACCACCTCCGCCTGCTTCTGAAGCTCCTCCTTCAGGCCGCACGAGCAGTCTGCGCACGCGCGCCGCTTCTTGGTTGTCGGGCACCGGAGCGGCGCGGCGGGCGCGGCGAGGTCGGACGCGGTCAGGAGCGAGGTCGGGTCAATCGTGGGCGTGGACGCGCCGGAGGTGGTCGTGGAAGTGGACACGGCCCAGATGGAGCTCGCCGCAGAGGAGGGCTTGGCGCGCCTGGACTTGAGGGAGAAGGTCTGAGAGGGGGTGTAGGAAGGCTTAGAGGCGGAGAGCTGAGGGGTGGTGGGATATTGGTCAGTGCGCGAAAGTCGAAGAGATGGAAAGGGTGTACGCACAGAGCCCTTCGGTGCAGACTCGGAGACAGTGAACCCAGCGAGCTTCAGCTCTCGCCGAAGGTCGGTCTCGGCAGCGTCGTCGACGCCTGACAGGTTCAGGAGACCGTCGGGCTTGAGGGAGGCGAGGAGGGTAGGGAGGAGCGTGGCGAGAGAGGGAGCGAGCGCAGTGTAGTCGGAGGAAGAGAGAGCGGCGTGGATAGCGGAATAGTGGGTAGCAGGAAGAGAGGTGGCTGCGGTTCCCGGACGAGAGATCAGTCGTCTGCCCGTATCCCACGCTCACGCGAGGTTCCCCAACAAAGATTGGACTTACCGCCGTCGACAATACGGTCATACATCTGCTTCTCCACCTCCCGACCCTCGCTCAAGCGCTCCACCAGGCCCTGGTACTCCCCGTTCTGCGCGGTTGAGGGGGACCCAATCGCAAGCACCGCGCCCTGTGGCGACGGCACGGCGACGAAGCCCTTGGTGGGTGCGGAGGAGACGCTCTCCGAAGGCAGCGCGACAGCTGTGGGCGACATTGGTGGTGCTGGCGGCGGGGAAATATATATAAAAAAAAGGTTATTGTGGGCGGTACTGAGTGTAGCGGGTGATGGTGCAAGCTGATGGTGGGAGACTCGGGGAAAGGTGTGGAGGTTGAAGCTCAGCAATCACTCTCGCTCGCGGCTGACAGAAATTCGGTGTCGTGCGAGCGAATCGCAATCGCCGACAAGGCTTGTAATCAGATTACGATCAGAGGTGGGCTTGAGGTCGTTTTCTTGGACATTTTCATTGGTTTATCATCATGGCCAGGGGTGGACAGACCTCTTCAGGCCTTTTGACCCCTGTTCGCACGATTTCACAGCTTGTGGAAGGGAGCCGGGGAATACGCGCTCGCTTGTGCTCGCCGTGGCCATGGATCAATCAGTGGGCGTGCATACGGACGTTGAACTTCCGACCTCTTCGCGCCTTTCCAAGGAATCGTTCCGCTATGACGGATGCTACATCAGACCATGTTGCTAATCTGAGCACGACATAAACGGTGTTACCCAAGTGTTAACTAGTCTACCTGTCTACCAGCGTAAGTTCTTTCAGTTCGTAGCTGGACACCTGCTTTTGCTTCCCGCCTGACGTGGCGAAAGCCAGGCAGTCACCGCCAACGTGCGCATAGATCTGATATGATACACGGACTCTTGGCTGAGGGATATTTGAGACAACCGAGGTCGTGAAAAAGGAACAGACGGTTAGGCATTGCAACGCGTGTATGCTCGCAGCTGGAGGTGAAGTACATACACAGACAAGACAGATTAGGCGAGTACACGATAAGGAAAGGCTCGGAGACATAAGACATAACTATGGAAACTAGGTCAAGGTGACCAGATAAGGGATGAAAGTGAAAGCTCCCCTGTTACGAGAAGTGCGGGAAACTTCAAACGATGTCCGCGGGAGCCCTAGGCTTCTCTCCCCCACCCGTCGTACCAGGGTCGACCGGCGGCTTGGCTGGGGCGCCCCCTCCGGCAGGGGCGGGGGCGTTCGGGTCGACGGCGGTTGAGGTGGAAAGACGCGGGTCATGTGCGGCGGGGTGGCCCCCGTGGCCGTACCAACCAGAGTAGTCGTTGTAGTGCAAGCCGTGTGTGCGGTAGCGGTCGTTGTCTACGAATTGCGCTCGAAGAGGTCCACCGGGGGACATGCGGGGGTCCTGATATCTCCCGGTTAGTGGATGAAGGTGACAAGGGAGAGAAGACGGAGGTAACAGCCCACCGTTGCATCTTGACCCGGGCTGACACGCCAGTACCTGCAGGAGCAGACAAGTCAGACTGGTTGCACTCCTTAGTTATAAAGATGTGGTCAACATACCTCAGCCACTTGGAGAGGTAGTAGAGACCCGCTCCTAGCGCAGAGCCCGCAAAAGGTCTGCATTTCGGAGAGACAAGTTTAGCTTCGCAGTCGACGAGCATGGGACTGACCTACCCGACCCAATAGATCCAGTGCCGATTGTCGAATCCGGTGATGACTGTAGATTTCAGGAGAACCGTTTAGTTTCGGCCCGAGCGACATGTTGGGTGACACTCACCAGCCGGCCCAAAGGAACGCGCGGTGTTCAGAGATGCACCTGCAGGGCAAAGTCAGTCACCGTCCGGATCCGGGGAGAATGTACAACTTACCCGTGAAGGGGACCAGGACCAAACACGACACGAAGATCATGAGGCCGATTCCGACCTGTTCAAATCTTGTGAGCGAAGCCAACACTGCCGCTGTCGAGAGGAAGACGTACCGGTGCCCACGGTGTGGTCCTGTGCTTCTCAGCGGCGATCATGAGAAGGGCAAGCGTGACCGCAGCGGTATAAAAGATCTGATACGCAAGTCAACAGGGGAACAGCCGTGAAAACAGCGATGGTTCTCACTTCGAGCCAGACTGCCTGCGCACGGTTTGCGCCTGCGCCGGGCGTCGTCGACACTGCGAGTGGGCCGGGGGTGATGCCGGCGACGATCGCGGCAGCGACGATGCTGGCAACAATCTGATACCAGACATGGGCTACCATACAACAGATAGAGATGAATGCGGCTTACTTGCGCAATGAAGTAAAGCACGAAACGCAGGAAACTGATGCAGCCGGTGACCCAGAGTGCGAAGGAGATCTACACAGGCTGATAAATGAGAGTGCTCCTCGTGCCTACCGACTCGGTATGACGTACATTCGGGCTGAAGACACTGTCTCCGTTTTTTGAAATGATCAGCTCGCTATCCCCATCATCCACAAGAAACTCGCGTACCTGCCAGTCCAGCGGTAGAACGTCCATCCCGCAGCGATGTATGAGAGCCCCCATGCGGCGGCGATCAGCCAAACCTGGTCGTTGTTGGGGTTTATCACGCGGTTGCTGCCCCCGTAGGACTCTACTTGGGCGAGGCCGGTCGGTCCACTCGCCGCGGCGGCTTGGATGACGCCGTATCCTGCAGAAGTCGAGCCTGTCAGCCTCGAACGGTACGGGGCGCAATCAATGCTCTGACCTAGCATCAAGAATGCGGTAGTTCTGATTTCCGAAAGTGTAAGCTACGGCTCATTGGCTTCCTTGGGACTACACAAACTGCCCGCATACCCGATGAACTCCCCAGCCACTGCACAATGTCTCACCGTCAGCAACGAAGTTCGATTGCCCAGCGGCACCGGCCCCCCCTGCAAGATCGACTCACTCGCTCTGAAGTCCCTCCTGATATTCCCCGCAAACGAGGCGTTGCGTCTGTCAGCGTCTGCCCGCGCTGGGGCATCGGTCTCCCTGCGGCCTCTTTGTCCAAAAAGCGGCATGATGGGCACTCGTGCGGCAATTGCGTGTAGTCGACGAGGCGAATTCGAATGTGACGGGGACGAGAGAGCAAAAGCTGAACGGGTTTTTGTAGGGCGTGAGGCAGGACCTGCTCTTCAAGCTCTTTTCGTAGGGAAATCCCTCTGGCGCTCTGGAACACGCGGAGACGAAGCGGAGCGATGAGGCGGAAGCAGACCTATTCGGGTGTAAGAGCGAGTACGGTCATCGTCACCATTTGCGCACTGGGTGAGCTGGCCCTTCGGATGCAGGTCTACTGCCAGCGAAAGGCTGGGTGTCCAGGGCTTGACTGGAAAAATTGACCTGCGGCGAGCATGGTCCTTGTTCCACTGCGAACTGCGAACGAGACAGCCTCATACTGCCAACGGCTGCGAATCGTCGTCACTTTCGACAATTATGGTTCGAGAATGAGCTGGTCTGCGTTGGTATGTAATGAATGAAAGCTTTTCAGATGCCAAAGAGAACAGCAGCGCGAGGTTCTCAGTCGTCAGCGAGCTCACTTACTCTGTCTACACGATGAGAAAGTGCACCTTCGCCTTTCTTACGGGGGTGATAAAGTGCCCTCCTGGAAAATGTAGTTCAGAGTTTGCTTGCTGGCCTACTGGTGTGCGATCTATCGTTGTCTTCCTAGACTACTAGGCCACATCCTCGAGGATATCTACATCCGCCTTCAGTGTGACATCTCCTTGCGAGACCTCTTTGCTCCACACATTCTCGACGCCAGTAGTCCTCTCCCTCGGCGTAGCTTCGCACGCGACGCGCACAGTAGTGCGCCAGGCATCCATCCGGCACTCCCGCAGGTGTGGGTACGGATAATTGCTGGAAGACACGCCTGCGACTCCGAGCGCGCGTACGTGTACCTTTTTATCTAGTACTCCGTGAATGCCGACGCCAAGTACGACAACCTTCCTATTGCATACTGGTGGGCTGATCGTGTCGGCACATGCCAAGACGTTGCCGTAACGAGAAACTGATCTTTTTTGCTCAATCTTTCTTGCTCCGTTTGTTTTTCGTTTATACATACTCAGCGTTAAGGGCTCGGACGATTTGGAAAAACTCACCTGTGAAAACAGCGTTGCATGTCGGAGCCGGAAAGTGGACATGGAAGACGCTTCGAGGCGCCGGCCATCGCTAGTGACGCTGCGTCCTGCTGTGCAGCGAGTGAACCGCCCCAAGGTCGGCATGACAGTTCAGAAACGATGATCCAGATAAAGTAAACAGATCGTAAAATGTTTGTGCGCTCAAGTCGTAGAAAACGCTAGCCGGGAACTCTTCCAAGCCAACGACAGGGTCGAAGTTAAGTGAGCGGAAACAGGATGCGACATTGTGCCTTTGCAAGTCTGTCTGTGCAAACCATTCATCTGGAGTGTGTCACGTAAATGGGCAGCGTAGGAAAGGTGTGTTTCCCTTGAGTATTTCCCTTGAGTAACAATGTATGCGTGCAATCCGCACTACTTCCTCCGCTGCTTCTTATATTCCGGACCGTCCCCAGGCGGCGCCAGCATCTCCCTCAACTTCGGCACCTGCGCCTTCATTTCCTCGGTCCAGTACTCTTCGTCCTCATCCCCTATGCGGACAGCATTCCAGCTTACCGCATTAGCGCATTCCCGACTTCCCAGACTCACCGAGCACCAAATTTCCGCACCCGTTCCGCCAGCTCCAAAGTGCTGCTCACTGCGTCCTTCACCCATCCGCCATTTCCGTCATTTACAAGCGCCAAAAGCGCGGCGTCCCGCCAGACGAGGAGGACGAGGTCGCGGATGGCGGCGCCTTCCCACGTCGTCGCGACGGTCCGGTCGGCCCAGCGAAGCTGGACGGGACCGTACATGCAGTCCTGCTCATTTAGGGAAAAAAATCAGGTCACGTCGTCAACTTAACCATATCCATGTGAGAGAGCGGGATTCTGACGTACAAGTCTGTTTCGGATCCCGCATGATACTCCCTAGCGGCCATCAAGCAGCGATGGACGTCCTGCATCTGCACGCGCTCGTCGACGCCGATCCTCCACAGCTTCGCGACCCACTCGACCAGCGCTTGTCCGATGCCCTCCGCCTGGTGGTCCTGCAGTGGAAATCACTCAGGCATTGCACTGTGAGTCACAGGGGCAGATCCCTACTCTCAAAGCTCACTCACCAAGATCGACCTACCCTTATGTCCCAGCTCTTCCACTCCTCGTTATACGCGCTCACATCGTCCCTAAAACCGCGTTTCTAGCCCATCAAGTCGTAGTTCTGCTTAGCCGCCGCATCCTTGGCGCCGGAGGCCTGCTCGCGCTGGAAGTCCGCGAGATCCTCTTGAGGTACGCGAGGTCGTCGTCCGGCACGGCGAAGAGGAGGAACCGCCGCGTGAACTTGAGCTGCTGGGCGGGTAGGAGGGACGAGAAGGAAGATGCTGGATCGGGACATGACGCGTGGCAGAGTAGCAGGATATGGTGGTTCGGTGCAGGAAAGAAGACGCGTCGCAAAGTCGTGCTTTGACGCGTGCTCCATTTCTTTCGCTTTGATTACATAAGCGACTGCCTGTGAAAGGCGTCTTCAATGCGTTCTCTCAAAATTCGACAGCTACGCTTAACCAGTCAGTCGTCTGCGAACTCTGACAAGAGGCAGCGGAAATCACCCTCCCGAATCTCAAGCAAAAGCACCGCATCAATGCCGGTCTTCTCTCTCCTTCTCCATCTCTCCCTACTCCTCTCCTCTCCCCCCGCTCTCCATCTCCACGCTCTAGAACCGCACCGCCGCGCTCTTCTCCACGCCCTCGATGTCCACCTTGTGTCCGACCAGATCCCGGATGTTGTTGATGCCGTACCTGCACAACGCCAGCCGGGCCGACAAGATCAGTTTCCCAGAGTCCTCTAAAGGACCGACCGCGGGAGTGGGAGTGGAGAGGGAGACAAAGGGAGGAAAGGGGAAGGGGAAGGAGAAAGACAAATACACACTTGATCATCGTCGGCCGCTCCAGACTCAGCCCGAAGCCAAGCACGCGCACGTCCTCGGGGATGCCCATGGGGAGGAGCATCTCGGGGCGGAACATGCCGCTCTGTGCCATCGAGCCACCCATCCGTCCATTCATCCATCCGTTCCCGAATCAGCACCTCCCCCGCTCACCACGCGATGTCAAACAGCGGGAAGGGGAGGGGGCGCACGTTGCCGATCTCGACCCACTTGCCGAGGCCGTTGTGGTACGCGAAGATCTCGAGTGAGGGCTGCGCGCGAAAGAGCGTGAGTGGGGGAGGAGAGCAGGGAGAGAACGGGGAGGGGGAGACGGACCTCTGTGTACGGGTTGTAAGCCGGCTTGAAGCGCAGCTTGGTCATGCCCATCTTAGCTGTAACGCCCATCCCACCTCCCAAATCAGCCTTCCTCTTCCCTACTCCTTCCCCATCCCTTCTTCAGCCTTCCCGCAAACTGACCAAAGAACACCTCCATGAACCTGTCCGCCCCACCTTCTTATCAGCTCACTCGCCCCTCGCCCTCTCCCGCTCCCCATCCTTTTCCGCCCCAAAACAGACCCATAGTACGACCGAAAACAAACGCACCCGATCAAGTCCCCAAGCGTGAGGTTCCGGTCCGCGACGACGCCCTCGACCTGGTGGAACTCGGCGAGGTGGGTCATGTCGACCGCCTCGTTCCGGAACACGCGGTCGATGGAGAAGAGCTTGGCAGGCTTGTCCCACCCGCCCGCACGGGAGGCAAGCTCGTACAGGCATGCGGAGGAGATGGCGGTAGTGTGCGTGCGGAGCTATTCCACAACACGTCCAAGTTCCCCAGCACATCCAGGTTCCCCAGGGTCAGCGATGAGCGGAGGGAGAAGAAAAGGGGAAGGGTAGAGAGGGATAGGGAAGGAAGGGAGAGGGGAACGCACCAAAAGCTTCTTAGCCTCCGCATCCGAGAATGGCGCGCGGTACCCGATCGAGCCGAACCCGCCCTTCTCGTGCACCTCCTTGACGCGCGCAAAGTACGCCGGGTCGGGGTCGCCGGCGGTGCTAGGCTCTATTTCCATTATCCCACAATCCCCACGAATCACACCAATCCCGACAATCCAGCAATCCCAGCGATCTCATCAGCGCCCGAACGAATAAGGGGGTCGCAAGTGGGGTCGGAGGGCGGAAGGGAGGCGGGGGAGAAGAAGGAAGACAGAAGGGGCAAGAGGGAGGGGAGGAGCAGGAACGGACCCTTGATATAGAACGTATCCTGCATCTCGCGCGCGACATGCTGCTGGGGCACGAAAAGCGAGTCGAAGCACCAAAACGACGACTCGACAAACTGGTTCGTCGGCATCTCCCGGAATCTATTCCACCCACCAACCCATCAACACACCCTTCCATCAGCTCCCTTTCCTCCCATACCTAAAGAGCTGAAAAGGCGAGGGAGAGGGAGAGGAAGAGGGGAAACTTGAGGAGACGCACCCCATCTCAAAGAAGATGTTCCGGAACTCTTCGCGGACCTTGAGGAGCGGGTGAAGCGCGCCCCCGTTCGGGGGGGCGCCTGCTGCCGCGAAGTTGTACTTTTTGAATTGGGCGGTCTTCCATGCGCCGCTGCACACCCACATCATCAAATCAGAAGGAGGCGAAGGGACAAGGGAGAAGGCGGGAGAATGGAGAAGGGAGGTGTGGGGAGAAGGGGGAAGAGAGAGGGAGGACGCACGACGCAAGCATGTCCGCCGTCAGGTCCGTCTCAAGCTGCTTCACCTCCGTCGCGAACTCGGGGCCCTTCTCGACCGAGAAGTGGAGGGTCTTCCTTCATTCCCACCATCCTTCCACACATCAATACCCCATCACCGGCTTCCGGAAAGGGAAAACGGAAGAGGAAAAGAGGAGGGGAGTGGAGAGGAGGGGGAAACGCACTTCTGCACAGCCAACTTGCGCTTCCGCAAGTCCGCAAGCTCCTTGTCCCCCCCGAGCTCCTTCGGGAGCGTGCCCGTCGACGCGACTGTGCTGAGAACGGGGATGATGCTGTCTGTAATTTGGGGGACCTGCAGAGCGGTTGATTGAGCAAGGCAGAGGGGGTAATGAGGCAAGAGGGAAGAGGGAAGAGGGTAGGAGGAACGAGGAAGGTAGAGGGGATAGGAGGATGGAAGAGGAGGCAGACACGCACGGCTTTCACGAACTTGTCCCCCTTCTTCGCAATCCACTTGTTCTTGAACGCCCGACCCTGCCCAATCTTGGTCGTCTCTTCTCCAAGCTTGGACTGCACACCACATCACCACACCACACCACACCGTACCACACCGCACCACACCATACCGCACCACAACTCAGCTCTCCAGACGCAGGGGAAGATGAGGAGAGGTGAGGGAAACGCACCTTGAGCTCCGCAACGCTCAGCCCCTCGCCCTCGCCCTCGAGCGGGAGCGCCCCCCACACGCGCGCCTCGTGGCTTCCCGAGGAGCGGAGGAGGGACCCTTCTTCGGTCAGGACGTGGGTGATCGTCTCGTGGTGCTTGTAGGCTATCATCTGTCCCGCACCACCCAGACATCAGTCTCCTCTTCTTTCTTCACCCGTTCTTCCCTCTCCTCCGCTCTTTCCGGGAAGAGAGGCAAGGGAAACATGGGCAGCAAGGGGGGTTCCCGGAACCCACCTCCCGAGACTGCAAGCTCGCCAACGCAGCCTGCACGGCGGGCTGGTCCTCGGGGGCATCGAGGGTGCAGCCGTCGAGCTGGAGTGCGCGCGAGTCGGGGATGCTGGAAGACGGGGAGGACGCGAGGGTGTTGAGGATCAAAGACTGCAACGTCTCGGTTGATGGGGGTGCCATGCTGGGCAGATAGCGTGAAGGAGTGTGGGTGGGTAGAGTGTTGAAGGGAGAAGGCAAGCTCGAAGCGAGTCAAGTGCGGCTAGGGCCGCAAAGGTATCGGACGGTGAGTTCAAGCGGAGAGATGCGTGACACAGCGTCTCCCGCGCATGGAGGTTGGGCGTCTTCCTGTCTTCCCGCTTGCCTTGGCTTGCCGTTTGCCTTCTTCCCTTCGAATTCCCATCGAATTCCGCCAGGATGTGGCTCTCCTCCGCCCCCGGCCCCGACCTAA
>JTLS01000765.1:0-13998 GCA_000826855.1 Basidioascus undulatus
GGGCGGGCGGGCCGATGGGCCAGTGGGGCGTGGAAAGGGTGAGCGAGGCACTGTGCTCGAGGGCGAGGAGGGTCGCGGAGGATGGGGCCGGAGATGAGGATACGATTGGGGCGTGCCCATTTAGTGCGAGGGCTGCGGAGGCGGGGGTGGAGTATCCGGGGGGGAAGATGGATGGTGAGTTGGCTTTTTGTTCAGTTTCGGGCTGTGAACAGTTGGCCCGGATTGCTGATACGCCATGGGACAGATATCTCGGTACTGGTTGCGGTGATTGCTGGAGATGAACACGCGTCTTCACCTCCATAGCAAGCACTTCCTGTACGTTCTTCCCTCTCCGCCTTCCTCCCTTCCCTCCACTCTCTGAGCCCCCTCCTACACAGATGCCTTCCCTCCTTTGTCTCGCCATCTTGTTGTTGTTCCCCACCCCTCACCCGGACAATACAATTCCCCTCCTCTTCCCATTCCCTTCCTCCTCCGCGCCTATACCATGTAGATCCCCTTTCTCCTACTCTCACCTCCTCCCTCCCATCCTTCATCCGCAAAACCCTCGTATCCTTGGACCTCCCCCGCCCGCCCCTGATTGAGAAGTGTATCCGCCGCTGTGCCGCCGCGCTTTTTTGAGCTCTTGGGCTCTTGGCTACCTCTTTGCTGGAGCGAGTATGCATTGGGGCATGCTGCCGCTGCCGCCGGAGGTGTGCTGCAGTGCTCGAGCTCTGGCAGCTCGTGGACAACTATTGCCGGGTCGCGTCTGCAGCCGGCCTTTCTGTCAGATAAGCCATGCAGCTGGGCAGCACGTCTTGTTTGGTCTGTTTCTCTAGTTGTGGGCCTGCTTGCAGTCGCAGGCAGCGGCACGATGGGAACCTCGCGTGTACAGTGCCCTATACCACCTCTTCCCACGTCGCTCGCAGCTCCCGCCTTGCACCCGCTCAGCCTCTGCTAATTTTTGAAAGAAGAAAGGGCTTAAAAAGGCAGCATAGATATTTTTAAACGCAGAATAAATATGTTTCTCAATTAAGTTGAAGTAAAAAAAAGAGCGGGGCGTCATCGTCCGGAACAGTGACCAGACCAGACTCCTTCCGCACCGTGCCCACTGGGGAAGTAGGAAGCACTGCAGGAAGCACTATCAAAAGTCTATTGAGCATGGTAGGTGCCCAATTGTGCCAGCAAAAGGTTCTGTCTGGTAACTGGCAATGTTGGAAGGCTGCCACTATGAATGCTGGACTGAGTGTCCACCCGCTGGATAATTCTCTATGGGCTGGACAGGATGTCCGCCAGATGGACAGGTTATCTTCTCGCTAGACAGCTCCCATGGACTGGATAGAGTGTCCGCTTGGCAGACAGAACGTCCACCTGACGCACAGAGTGTCTGCCCAATGGACAGCAGGCCCGCCCGCTGGACAAATCTCCACTGGCTGGGCTGTGTTCACACAATGAACCGATTGTCCGCCTGCTGAATCAATTTGCTGGAAAAATCTTCTGGGCTAGACAGGGTGTCTGCCTGCTGGACACAGTGTCCGCCCGTTGAGAGGTTCTCCACGTGGCAGAGGAGTTTTCCCACACTGCCGAGGGTTTCTCCACCCCATTGCGGATGTCTCCATGCCATGGAAAGATTCTCCATTTGGCAGAGGGTGTCTCCAGGTGATATAGAGGTTCTCCATCAGGCGAAGAGGTTCTTTACACAGCGGAGAGGAGTTGCCCCCCACTGCTGAGGGGTTCTCCACCCCGGTGAGCACATCTCCATGCTATGGAGAGATTCTCCATCTGGTGGACAGTGTCTCCAGGTGGCGGTGAGATTTACCCTCTGACAACATTGCCAAGAAGCTGCAAGCCATAAGGGGCGAAATAGAGGCATCAGAGCAAAGGGGCAAACAGGGGTCAGGGTGGTAGAGATCTACATAATGTAGATGACTTTTTGTTGTGGGAGTTGGGCTGTATTGTAGTTGTATGTCTGTAGCACCAAGGTCCCATTTTCAGTGCACTTTAATTTGCACGAGAAGGTGAGAAACAGGCAAAAAGCTGTGATTTCTTCGACCGGTTCCGACTTCATTGACGGATAATTGGCTCCAGATCCCCACGAACACTACTGACGGCTGCTGTGCAGCAGCCCCCATTCTTTCAATGTTGCCTCCAAAAACATGTGCACTCACGGGCATGGTTTTGGAACATTATAGTGTAAATGGGAGAGTGAAGATGAAAGGTTGAGGAATGTGGCCCAACCCAAGCCGTCTCTGAAAAGCCAGCATTTGAGCTGTACTTTGCACTCGAAGCAAAATTGGACGCTTTGTTCTGTTGCCCCTCTTAGAGCATGCTCCTTAACAGGACTGTGGTGTGCTTTAAGTTGTAACAACTTCAGAAGTATATCTACAGTTTCCTTTGAGACTGCAAAGCTAAAAAAAAAATGAGTGCTGAATTGAGTAAACATGAAAACTTGACCCTTGAGTTCAGTGCATCTTGCCTTTCAAGCCCAGCCTCCAAGCCCCGCTTCTGGAGGTCAGTTGCCTGCAACCGGAGCAGGGGCTTGTGTCGAGCAGAATCCTGAACCCGCTTCCCGTGTTGGCCGGGGGATGTGGTTGTAGGGTACACCCATGGTTTTCTTGATAGTGCTTTGCGGGTTTAGACAGCGGAAGGACTAGTCCCTCATTTCCTGTTTCAATTCCCCTGAATCAGCTTGGAAGTGCGCACAGCATGCTTAGTCTCCGTCAGCAGTTTACGCGCATTATATATATGAATTCAACTTGTCAGTTCAAGTGCTTGATTCTCTCAGTTTACTTGTGTCTGCATTTCAGCTGTAAGTTGCCCCTTTGCCAGTCACAGCCAAATTTGCCAGCATTGTGTGCATGCTGACAAGCTTTGACAAGTACTGAATATGCCTGCTTCTCTTTTATTGACTAATCTGTATAGTTATGCAATATTGCCATTCCGCTAGACAGGTGCCGTCAGAACGGTCAATGCTGCTTGCATTTGCAAAGTTTGGTCCTTTCCTCAGGACCAGTTAGGCTTTGTTACAATTCTGCTTTGTTACAATTCTGGTGATTTTGACACTACCCATCAAGTGTGAGCTTCTTCAATCTGATCCACGTTGTAGGGATGTCAGGAGCACATGGGCAAGTGGGACAGGCTCCTCCAGGGTGCCACTTTTGCATACTTGCTCTTCCTCAGCAGTTGCCTAGACATTCTTTACATGGACTTTGGCTGACATAGGGGTGAAGTGGTCTTGGGTGGGCAAGATTGCTATCGCCCTTGATCTGGTTCTTTCCACCAAGCATCAGCACTCCAGGCAGAATCAGAAGAGCAGAACCAGTAGATCTTACATTCAGCTGTCTGGCCTTCTCGAGGCAGCTGGAGTGCCTGAAGTTGAAAAATTACTTCTTGCTTCCATTTCAGGGTCTGGGTGCTGTCCCTTAGAAACACCAAGATATATTTGATTAGATTCGCGGTGGCCAATTGAGTGTACTGGTGTGATTGCAGGTTTGTCGTGCTGATTTCCAGACTTTGCTAAGGGGCGTGGATGTGAGAATGGTTTTCATCGTAAAAGTCTGATAGACCCAGGTGCAGGTAAAATCTCATTCTGCATTGATGTACATGCCAATGCCCCACCTCTCTCAAGCACTCCAACATAACTCAATGGATCCATAGCATCTTTAATTGTATGCAATACCAAAAGACTCTTGTGGATGGGGAATCGGACCTGCCGCACGCAGTGACGGCCCTCTCCCTTAAGTATCTTACACACACGCACACACTAACAGCTCCTCTGAGTAGCATGTCCGATTGCGCGGATGCGCCTACCTCTTGCATCGTATGCTGCATTACTTCCAAGAGCATCTTGATTGTTGATGCTGATGCAAGACGTGTTTTGGCATCGCCACTCTTTCCAGGAGTGCAGGCACCAGCCATCGGATTCCATCTTCGACGTTCGACGCTGCTCGCAGCCGCAGCGAACGATGCAGACCTCATATGCGGTTGAGACCCAATCTCGGCAGCCCCACCGTCGCCCTGATGCAAAAGCTGATATCTTGAAGATTGCCTCTTAATGATTGGCTCGGTCATAGAACTCGGTCATAGAACAAATCATGATAATGATTCAACCTTCTCGAGCTTGCACGCTTCGTGCTGCAGACTGCCGCTACGGGACCTGGTGTGTTCCAGGCCAAGAGCATATTCGACCCCTCCCTGAATTCCAAGAAGATTGAGGTTCGCAATCACCAAACCCAGTCCATCACCGACCGCGATCGACAACCTTCCTGACAATCCTGTGATGGACACGTGAAACTCTCTCTTCTCTGCCGTCGTTCAGGTCCCTTCTCGTCTCCTCTCGCACATCACACTCGACCATGTCCATCGCACGCAAAGGGGAGTAGATGGCGCACCAACCGTCCGCACCGCGACTCAACCATGTCCACACGACGCCGGCGGGCAGCTCGAATGGAGGAGGAAGAGGAAAGCTGGCGCAGGGTCCGGGACGACCGCGCAGGCGGTCGTCGGCTTGCGAGCACCTGACGCTCAGGTCGCATATCGATACTACTGTGCCGCGCCCGAGTGTGAAGCAGAACCATAGCGCTGGAGGTAACGGGAACGGAAGGACCTGGAACGGAGCGCATGAGGTACGTGCAGTCCCCCTCCCTCTTCCCATCCCCCAGGCAGCTTCACACCCACCAGCCCTGCCACCACCAGCCGAGCACCATCCCCCTCCCCATCCACGCGCTTTCCGCAACCTCCAGCGCAAGCCCGCCCCTAACCTCACCCTCCCCGCGCACACCCCCCGCCAACAACGGACATAAGCTCCCCGCCGCGTCCCCCGCGGCGGTGCTCATCGACGGGAGGGTCGCGCACGTCGCTACGCCGTTTCCTTTTGGAGAGCCGGAGGCGGAGGGGTTGAAGGATCGGGAGGGGGCGGGGGCGATGTGAGGAGAGGCGTGCGCGATAGGGTGCTTTTGGAAGTAGTAATGACGAGGGTTCGGTCGTCTCGCCTTTTCGCTTCCTTTGTTGTACCATGAATACTAGCACCTCAAGGGATGAATGTGGTACTGCTTGTCTGATGCGGTCAATGAAACATCCCTGTTAGAGCCTGGCAGCCAACCGCAGCGAGTCCAATGGGTTGAAACGTATTCCCATATGGCCCTGTCAGGCAACCGTGCGCTCAAAAGGAAAGGATCCCATGGTATCCTTATCGAACTTTTGCTGTGTAAGACTGGATCACTGCACACCACGAGAAAGCGCGGTCTCAAAGCTTGGATCTATCCTCGAGCAGGTCCGCGTTCGCGCTCGCCACTTCTACAAGATAGCGTCCTTCCGAATGCGCAGGGTCAGCGGAGAAAACAAAAGCGCGTACATCCGCGTGATTCCAGGACACGGCTGCAACATGAACTGTCATAAGCGTCTGGGCTGGGAGGAGATGAAAGCGTGCTGCACGTACTGTTGTACCATGACTGGCGTTGGTAAAAGGTTTTGTCAGTTCAGCCGCAGCCGAACCGGAGAGCTCAGGGATGACTGCATACCGTTTCCGGGGGCGTGAGTATAAGATGTCGCATGAAGTCCTGTGCAACAGACTACCGTCAGCTTAGCCACTGCGTGCCAGCGGGATCAGTCGCAAACGTACCCCATGCGATACCACAACCACGACCTCCTCCTCCCTCTCCCACAACCAATCCCTCACCCACCTGGCCCTCTCATCCACCACCTGCTTCCCAACCCCACAGCGGCCCTCCTTCCGCTCCCACCCCTCCCCCAACTGCCTTACGACCTCCTCCCCGAACTCCTCCGCAAGCCTCGAGCGGGGCGACCCCGTATCGCACTGCGACCCGCCGCACTCCTGGAGCTCCGGCAGCAGTACCCGGGGGATCTCAGGCGGAAAGTGGAGGGCCGTTTGGAGCGTGCGGCGGAGAGGCGAGACGACGATGAGGGTTGAGGAAGGGGAGAATGGGGGCAGCGCGCGGGAGAGGCGGGCGGCTTGCACGTAACCCCAGGTTGTGAGAGGGGGATCTGGGATGGATGAGGGGTCGTGGTAGTTGTTCGAGGATGGGTGCGATGAGAGGTTGTGCTCTGCCTATGCAAGTCGGTTGACAGTCAGCGCAGTAGCTCGACTTGATTGCTCGATAGTCAGTACCTGGCCGTGCCGGATGAGATAAAGTATCTTCGGAGGCATATTCGCAGATCAAAAGGTCAGTACAACAAGAGAGATGGTCGTGGTTCGTGGTCAAGGGTCAAGCAGTCGAGATTCGACGCAGCTCGATTGCCGACTTCCTGAGCCGGCTTCGCACGAGCCGGCTCTTGTTCTCCACCATCGCGTGTCTTGTTCGCGTCGCCCTCTCTCGCTCTCGCTTCCACCATGGCCTCTTCCGCCCGGCAGACCGAAATCAATGCCGCGGATCTCTCGCTCGCGCAGCTGGCGGAGGAGAAGAAGCAGCTCGACGAGGTGCGCCCGCCCCTCCAGCGCTCAGAAGACGTGGGCAGCGCTCACGCGATGTGGACGGCGTGTGCAGGAGCTCTCGCACTTGACGCAGAGCTTTGCGCAGCTCAAGCGCGCGCAGGCTCAGTTCCGGAGCTGCGTCGCTAACGTGGAGTCTGTCAAGCCGGCGAACAAGGGTGTGTTCGCGTCGCTTGCATCCCGTCCGCGCTTTTAGAGCTGATGAGAGTGAGGAGGACGAGCAGACAAGCAGATCCTCGTCCCGCTGACAACGTCCCTATACGTGCCGGGGAAGTTGATGGATGTGGAGAATGTCATCGTGGATGTGGGGACTGGGTACTACGTGAAGAAGGTGCGCCCATCCTCAAGCTGGGGGTCGGCGGGAAGGCGGAGGAGCACCGCCTGCTGACGGTTGTTTCGCTGGACGGGCAGACGACGGACCAGGCGAAGAAGCACTACTCCGATAAGGTGTCGTTTGTGGGGAAGAATTTGGAGCAGCTGCAGACGGCTATCGAGCGGAAACAAGACGTGAGTTTGCGCAGGTCCCTCTCTCCAGGCTGGTATGGTGGTCGGCTGGTTGGTGTTTGCTCGGCTGGTCGGCGAAGATTACATGCGTGGTCTTCAGGGGGCACTATGTCCTTGGGAGGAGGCGCATGGGCAGCGAGGATGAGAGGGCGTCGACGGCGCGCGGGAGGATGGGAACCGACCGTATCGCTCCCGCATGGTACAACCCTGAACCGGTCTTTGCTGACACCCTGACCCCTCTCTCTGTGGACTCTACAGAACGTGAACACCGTCCTGCAAATCATGCAAGCAAAGATTTCTGCGGGAGAGAAGATGGAGGGTTGAGGGCGACGACTGCCGGGTTGCCAGACGGGCGCGCTTCTGTAACACCATATCGCATCTGCACACGCATCGTCACCGCAGAGGTCCGGGGGGAAAGTTTGCAAGCGCTTTCAGCTGAAACTGTGTGTATTTTTGTTGTGGAAGCCGAGCGTCATTTGGCGGGCATCCCAGTCATCTTCGCTAGCAGAAGTGCCTCCGGCCGCGGTTTGAATTTCACCTCGTGCCCTCACTGACTTGTCAACGACGCTTAGGCGCCTCGCATCGTGCCCTCATGCCACTCGCTGCTCGATCGAAGTTGGACCAGCCGGTATGCATCCCCTTATGCGTGTCTCTGATCTCATATGCGTCCCGTCCCATTTATAAACTACCGATACCAACGAGCATAGTACTAACTCGGCGTACCCTTCGCCGGGTGGGCCGAGCGACACTACTGTGCTTGAACCGTCGCGCCAGTGGACATAGCTCACATTCCCTGACCTCCTCTTTCGCTCCGACGCCTCGAGCTCGCTCTGCAGCTGCAGGATGGTCCTCTCCTCCTGCCCATCATCACCACCGCGTCTCTTCTATAACTCCTCGCCGTCCCGGCCGCGCGTCTCAAGTGCACCGCCCCGTCGAATTCGAACCTTTCCACCACACTCGCTTCACCCTTCACACTCTTTTGCAAATGCTGAACTTTAAGACTGTTGCCGCTGCCGCGGCCCTCGTCGCTGCTCTTCCTGCGGCGGTCAACGCCCACGGCTATGTCAAGGGCGTCAAGATCGACGACGCGTGGTACGACGGCTGGAACCCGGTGAGTATGATGGGTTTTGGCTGCATGGGGGGGGGGGCTGCTGACCCGTGAGGATGGTTTTTGCTATGAACGATAGTGTAAGTCGTTCATATTCACTGCTCGGAACTGTTGGACACCGAAACTGACCGTCGCCTGGCAGTCGAATCCCCCTGGCAGCAGCCCCAGCCGTCCGTCATGACCCGCCGCGTTGCGACTGACGGCCCGAGTGCGTCCTCATACCCCCCCTTAGCGACATGTCCCTATCTGAACCCGGCACGATGAACAGTTCTCTCTGCCTGGGACTCTAACCTCCGCTGCAACTACGACAACGGCGACAACAACTGGGCGGGCTTCACCGCCAGCGCCAACCCTGGCAGCTGGGTCACCTTTTTCTGGGACCGGGTGCGCACGATAATCCTTACTCGCAATTCTAATAATGGATCGAGGCTGACTGGGAACTTTACAGTGGCCGAGCGACCACCGTGGCCCCGTGAGCGTGTACATTGCCCGCTGCGGTGACGGCCAGGACTCGTGCAACGGCTTCACGGCAGACGGCAACGTCTGGTAAGTCGTGATCCTCAGGCATCTGCTCTAGCGCACCTGTTGACTGACTCGATATTCCTTACAGGTACAAGATCGCGGAGGATGGCCTGCACGACGACGGCACCTGGGCCTCCGACAAGCTCGTCAGCCGTACGTTCCCCTGCCTCCTCTCGCAAGCCAGTCGAGCTCACCTTCTGGCATGGCACAGAGGGCGCCTCCTGGACCGTCCAGCTCCCCTGGAATATTCCCGCCGGCTCCTACCTCGTCCGCGTTGAGATCCTCGCCGTACGTCTTTATTCCCAAACGACGGCCTTAAGCCTTGAAGCTGACGATTGGGGGGCCACCCGAATGCAGCTCCACGACGTCGGGAAGCCGCAATGGTACCCGACCTGCGCGCAGATCCACCTCTCCTGGGGCAACGGCTGGCTGCCCGACGGCGCCGTCTCCATCCCCTCGATCTTCACCAGCGCGGAGGACGGCCAGAGTGCGTCGCAGTCTCCTTCCTGTCTTCCTCCATTCATCACACATGCATGTCGCCTTTAGCGCTGACCCTCCGTCCTTCTTTCAGGCATCTACGGCAGCATCTACGAGCAGCACGGCGGGTACAAGGTCCCCGGCCCGGGCGTCGCCAAGTTCGCTGCGCGCTCCATCGAGGTCGAGGCGCCGGCGGCGCAGCACAAGCGTATGGTCCGCCAGCACCGCGAGCAGTCGCACTGAGCGCCGCGCGTCATATCACACCATGGTCGCGCTTTTCCTGCCTTTGCTCTCACATCTTTGTCCTAATACATTGTATCTTCCGTCGGCTCTCCTGGCGTACCCTGCTTCTATTCGCTCCGGACGGAGCGCCTTTCGGTACAGGTTACTACATATATCCTACCCCACCTCATCCCCTGATACCCTCCCATCTCGGATAGTTCTGTTGCATAAATCGTTCGTGATCATGTGGCTTACAGCGTGAACTACCCTGCTTGGTACTGTGCCGGGTTGGCAGAAAGCGTCCGTTTTGTGTTCTTAGGCGCCACGCAAAGCGCACGAAACCCGGAGCTCGCAAACCGGCGTATGGCAAGACAAGCACGTATCATGCGCTCCTCAAACAAGCATCTCGAACGCCCTCACTTGCCTGCCCCGCCCGCTCTCGCTCTCCCCCACCGAATCCCGACCGCCTTGCCTTGCACCTCGCACTTGCCCTTCCTCTGAATCTCGTGCGCGGCGCGCTCCGCCCCCGCGCGATCCTTGAAGTTCACGATGCCCATCTTCCCACCCGGAGGAACCGTGACGGACTTGATGTCGTCCGGGAAGGGCATGGCCGCTGAGAGATCTTCAGAGGTTGTCGACGGCGGGAGTGGGAGGAGGTAGAGGGACGTCTGTTGCGCGGGAGCTTTGGTGAGAGGGAGGGAAGGAGAAGGAAGGAGCGACGCACGATGCTCGTGTCGGCTGGAGGAGGGGAGAGCGCCAGCGTCGGTGGCTTGTGCGGGACTGGGAGGGACGTCGCGATGCCCGCGACGGGGGGCATAGTCGCGCGAGTGGCCGGGCCGGGAGAAACAGCAGCAGCGGTGACCTTCTTCGCCTCCGCTTTCGGCTTCTCGCTCGGATACGGGGCCGTCAGCGCCAGCTTCTTGAGGATCTCCTTACCCTTGTTCTCTTGCCGTCCGAGCGCGGTCGGGACGAGGGGCTCGGAGGAGCCGACCATCTGTAGCAGTAATCAGCATGCCTGCACGGCACGACAGACAGGGTGATAGCAGCGCACCTTCGCTTCCACGTTCTGCGCAAAGTACTGCCTGAGGATTAAGGAACGCTCCAGTCAGTCTCGGTTGCGGAGAGGTGCAAGAGCGGCACGGCACCACGCACTTGTTAATGTCGCTCGTGGGCGCGGCGGCCATTCTGCCGAGCGCCGCATCGCGCTCGTTCGCGGGCAGGGTGTACTGAAGGTCAAGGAGGGTGATCTGGCAGATCTGCATTACCCCATCGCGTCCTGCACGTCAGTCCTAGCCCGGCCGGCGCAGAGGGGAAGCCTGAGAGGATTGTGAGGGAAGAGGGAGGCGTACATTCTTCGACTTCGCGCATGTCTGGCAGATAATCGTCTTCCGCCACGGCTGGCCCTTGCCGTTCGAGATGGAGAAGACCGTGAACGGGCGGGTGCACATCTTGCACTCTGTTCCGAAAGGTTGCTGTTATCGAGACCCGCCATTCGCCGTGTCCGTCAGTTCCCGCAGAGTCGAGGTAGGGACTTCGGCTGGGTGGTGGGAGGGACTGAGGTGGATAGCGTACCTTGCGCATCTCGATGTACCGGTTCGGGCCGTACGCTGCAACCCACCAAAGTTCCCTCGCGTGAGCCGGGAGAGTCACGCCGCCGAGGTAGAAACAGGACGCACCATCCTCAGAGATAATAGGGAACTCGGCCTCCTCTTTCCACCATCAACGACGCG
This sequence comes from Basidioascus undulatus, assembly GCA_000826855.1. Lineage (NCBI taxonomy): Eukaryota > Fungi > Basidiomycota > Geminibasidiomycetes > Geminibasidiales > Geminibasidiaceae > Basidioascus > Basidioascus undulatus. The sequence goes on from JTLS01000765.1 coordinate 10,988, forward strand.
TTACCCCATCAGCCACCGACCGTCTCACGTCAGCTGCAGAGCTCGGAGCGTAGGGCGTGAGGCCCAGAGGACAGTGTGCGCACCCCATCCTTGCTTGTTAATGTCCGCCTGTCACCCCAAAGAGTCATACGTGAGTATATCGCGATCCAAACGAGGTGCAGGATGGGAGAAGACGCGAAGGGTGCAGCGCAGGGGCGAGATGGACCTTCGGGCCGTAGTTGAAGCTCATGCTAAATGTTCCAAAAAGAAGAGCGCCCGCGAGCAGGAAGGTGTCGGATAGTATAGGCGATGAACAGAGAGAATCGCGGTGAATAGCGAGCAGATGGTGAGGGCGTGAGGCGAGGCCAGATGGAGAGCGCGAACGCGTGACGCTCGCGTGTGCCGGGCCGGCAGTGCCTGATGAGGTCCTCGTTAAAATGCTTTTTGGGCTCGCTCGCGCGTCCATGTACGATTGAATCACGATGGACATAGAGATGCAAGATACATTACTAAGAAAAGTCAAGGCAAGGAGCCGGGCGTGAGGGGAATATAGCCGGCACCCACCGTCAAGCGCACACCTGCAGAGCGCTTCGTGCTTCGCTCAACGCATACATCCAAGTTGTCCATGTGAATGATCAAAAGTGCTCGCAGAATACCCTCCCAGTTGGTCTGCTACTACGCCGCCTTCCCGATACTCTCGATCCGCTTCTGCTTCACCAAACTGCGGAAACCGCCCAGCGCCGCATACCCCACAGCCGCCGTCGCAGCCAGCCATTTCCACTGGCGCCCCCCGACAACAATTATCAGCTTGCCGTCCTACTAGAGCCTGTAGCGCTTCAGGACCCCGACATACCCGAGCTCCCCAAGGCACGCGATGCCTCCGCGCCAGGACGGCCATGTACGCGGTCTCGAGCGCGTGTGCAAGGATCATGAATACCCAGGCGGCGCGAACGGTGCGCCAGCTGCCCGTAAGGGAGCGTATGCGCTCCGCGATGGATGTGGGAGAGGGCTGGAGGGTGACGTAGAATAGGAGGAGGATGAGGGGGACGATGTGCAGCGAGGGGAGGATGAAGGTCGTTATTTGGGGTTGGGCGGTCTGTGAGTTTGGGGCGCGGGCATTGTAGAGAATGCGGCATGACCTTTCAGTTGCGCTGCGAAGGGCTGGGGATGAGGAGGAGCAGGTGGAAGACGCACCATCCCAACGCCCTTCATCGCCTCCTCACGCATCTCCAGCATCCGGCCTTTCACCTCCCCGAACTCCTTCAAGGGCGGCTCGAATGCGACGCGCGCCTCCGTATTCTCCCCCCGCCCACCTTCACTCCATCGCAGAGTCATGCCCTATTCACCCGAAGCTGTCAGCCTTTCCCTTCCTGTTCCATCTTCGGTTCCCGCTCCCCCAGAACGGTACCTGCGCATCCACCCTCGTAAGCTGCACATCGTGCGGCTTCCTCGCCCCCGCATAGTATTGGGCATATGCGACCCTGCGTTCATGCCCAGTCAGTATGAGCCGGCCTCTTCCCAAAAGAGAGGTGGACGGACAGCGTGTCCTGGTGCGCCCCCATGTAGGAGCAGATCCAGGCGCTCTTAGACGCTATGGGATCTGACGACATGCTGTATGGCTTGAGCGTGTGTTCAAGAGAGTGGAAGAAGGTTGAGAGTGGGATGATAGGGAGATGAAGGGATGGGAGAAGGTCGCGAAGGAGCATGAGCCTCCCCGCGAGCATGAGCCTCCCCGCGACGCACGGAATCCGGCAAGCTCAATGCCGCGGGCCCGAGCAGCTCCCTGCGCTATGTCTGTCAGTGTTATAGTGGTCCTGGTGTTTGAAGTAGTGATACTGGAAAACTTCTGATATGCCATGTTCAGACAGCCCCATATACAGATTCAGGTAGTGTCGAGGGGTGAAATTTCCCTACTCCAACAGAGGACACAAGAAGTCTGTCCATCATCTGGCATCTCCAATGCTGATAACTTGGATGACCTTTAGACACAGGTGAACATTCACAGTCCAACTTCAGGAGTAAGTACACAGACCAACCAAAGGAGTAATACTGCAGACACAAACTGCACTCAGGATTCATACCCGGCACAACCAGGACCAAAGCCCTCTGCAAAATGACCAACCCCAACCGAAGACCCTACCTGCTTCCATGGCATATGAGAGTCTGGTCTGCCGGAAGGAAACAACCTGTGAATATGGCTGTCTTCTTTTTTTATACAAGAGCACACAGAAAACACCTTGCATTCTTTCTGACATCCCCCACACCAAGAAAACTTAGACCAATAGCACCCTGCTAGGCAACAAGGCAGGGAAGGTGGTGCTGCTGGGGCATGTATCTTTGCCATGGCAGGCCTGGATCATGGAGTGGTACAGTTGCATGTCCTCATTTATCTTATCTTATCTTGTCTTTTCTTGCCATCCTCTGCTCTTTCAGAGCATGTGTCATGGTCACAGTCCTGTCATGACAGTTTTTTGCCAATGCACCTTTTCTGCCACAGACATTTTCTTGTCATGGGCATTCTTCTTCTGGATAGACGTATGTCTGGAAAAATAGAAACACAGCTGGAATCTAGATGGGTTGTGTCTGGGAAAATAGACATGTGTCAGGAAGTGTCTGAACATTCAGACAGGGTGCCCAACCTTGCATTAAACACTGTCACCAGCAGAAGGACTGTCCTTGACTGAAGGTCTGTCCCTGAATTAAGGAAAGTGCTATGGATAATCCTTGAAGGAAGGACCATCCCTGTATTAAGAACTGTACATGCCCTAGGTCTGTTCCTGTTTCAAGGCTAATTCCTACCCTGAGGATTGTCCCTACAGGATCGACAGAAGGGCTGTCCTTGGGGAAAGGACAGTCTTCTAAGGAAGGATGGTCTATGAAAGTAGGATAGTGTCAAGAAAACGAGCTGGCAGGGGCAGACTGCAGTGGGGACTACCAACAGAGTGGGTGGCTGTCATGAATACCCTCCCTCCCTTCACCAAGGACATCTACACCCTCCCCTACCCTCTCCCTATTGTCACCTTCCTTTGTCC
>JTLS01000766.1:0-13949 GCA_000826855.1 Basidioascus undulatus
CTTGATGTAGATGAGAATGGGCTGGGTGAAGGTAGACGCACAAAGTGGAGGAACGGAGCGATGGCATAAGCGGAAAGGGCACGAGACGAGGCCCACCGTGGGAATCGGCCTATCAAACGCTTCAGGAGGTGCAACTCCCTGTAACCGACTGCATATGATGCACGATAAGCTTATATCCCCTTCTGGTCCTTTGTTCAACACATATATCATCAGTGGACACCCACAAGGACCCCCACGTGTTGACTTTGATTGACTAATACCTGGGTTTCAAACTGCCTGGACCAGTGGCCGCAGCCGTCACGCTCCGGGGCTGGAGACCGTGCCACAGTACCAACTAACACATCAAATATGCCGAAGCGTTGATCCCAATTCCAAAATGAACAAACCAGTGGGGTTCTAAATGAGAGGCTATGAAATGCGGTGAGCTGCGTGGTCCCGCCTGCCACTCCAGTAGCGACGTGAATCGACCCTCGTCCGTTGGCCCACGCTGCCAAAATCCCTTAAGCAACCATGGTGTGCCCGCTGCTCAAGTTCAATAAAAGGATCCAAGGCCTTTCCCTCCCTTTGCTTCAAGGATACCTCCTCCTAGCTCAGTGACACTCACACCCACACCCACACCAGCCCTCTCATCCGGCCTACAGGGCAAACATCTCGATGAGTTGAATGGTCCGGCCTCACCATGAGATTCTCAAAGGCCAGGCATACACTGGATTAGTAGAAATTATGCTCTTAAAATTTCCCAAACACTCTGAGCAATGCTCGCACAGCAACACCTAAGTCCCATTCCTTCCCACTGTCCCTGCTGCTAGTTTCTAGTCTCATAAACGTGTTAGAGAAAAAGCTGCATACCACTTCACTTTTTGGGCAAATCTTTAAATAAATATGGAAGGTTATTGGCCTGTAATCTCCGAGCTACCACGCACAATAAGCATTGGCGGCTAAGGGATTGGTTGTGCCAAACAGGACACCTGTTGACGCAGCGGCGGCTACGCGCCAGGTCCCTCCCATGTTATTTAGCCAACAAAGGGGCAGCGGAAACGGCAATTGTTTTTTTCTGATAAATTTGACTATCAAGGTGCACCCTCTATTCACGAGCAGTCACTGTTCCTTTGCCGAGCAGTGCGCCGGGGTGACTGTTCGCCAACTCTGCAGAATCTGATACCTTTTCCGCTCCTATGACGCATTGAGCAATGTGTCACAGATACACCGCATAGACCGCGATTACGTTCTTACGACGAAGGAGTACAATGGTGCATTGGAGATAGACCAGACGGAACATCGTTTGAGCTAATACGATGTAGCAGAGGACTTCTTCGTTGACCAAGCCCGATCTCCTGGCAGCTTCTTCATTTTGCTCCACAGCATCAGGATTTCTCCATCTTCACAGAACTTTTATGGACTGCCAGCTGGTTGAAAGGTGGCGGAGATCACGTTATCGCTTATCAACACGACGTGTCTTTGACGCAGCCACTATTAAGTTGGTTGCATGGATGAGTCAACAAGGGAACATTTTGTTAAATAACGTTGGCCTACTTTCTGGTCAGCTTTCAGAAAGAAGGGCAATCTGTTCTTTCACAAGATGCACAGCTTCACCACGGAGCGTGGCGGACCGACAGTCGTGCAGGCATCTGTACGGTGGACATCAGATGCCGGTGATTTTCGAGACCAGAACACAGTAAAACACACCATCACAGGCTATGCACGGCAGCCCCAATTGACGTATACATGCGGTTACTCGGCAAACCAGCCCGCCTCCAACGCATCATCCACCATTGAATCAAGTCCCGCGGCTTCCGGCTCTTCCGCCGTCTCCTCATCTCGCTCACCATCGGGAATGACAAGTGGTGTCCACTTCGAGACAAGGGACTCGTAACGAGCTTGAACGCGACGAGAACTGTGGTCGTGCATCCGGTAGAGCTTCTCCATGAGCGTGTCATACATCTTGTCGTACCAGATCGGCTGAGCGTGCCCGGGGAAGGTCTTCTGGCCGGTCTCCTTGAACTTGGGATTGGTCGAAAGAATGTGCTTGGACTATAAGAGACACTTTAGAAAAGGCTCTGGGATCAGAAAGGAACATGGCTCACCAGGACTGCAGCGAACACAATCATCAGCTCAATCGTCCGAAGCTGCCATAGTTTCCTGTACGGCTTCTTGTTTGTCGAGAAAGGCCCGCGAAGACTGGCCGGACCAAAGAGGATTACCCGGAAGGCCGATACCGACAATAGCATCAGTTTGTCTGACTTGGAATCAAAGGGGCTGGAGTGTAAAGAAACCTCACCAGGGTAACGAGATGCAAACAGCAAAATGCGTCTGGTGAGCGGCTGTCATCTTCTTTGCCCTCGGGGAAGACGAAGATCTTGATGGACAAGTACCGGCTGCTTGGTGTTGTTGAGACGCTCGTCATGGATTGAGGGGTGAGGGCCGAGCGAAGGTCGCAACCAGCGCTTCCGAGCTTGCGAGCGAAAGTTGCTCAGGGCCGTTTCAAACTGTGGTCTGAGGATGAGCTTATGAGGGGGAACAAATGAGAACCTCAGCATACCGTTGACTCGAACCATTCCTCATAGATCGTGTCACCAGTGTTCTCGTAGATAAACTGGAACCACCACTCCTCGTCTTCACTGAGCGAGATGCGGTCTCGCTACTCCTCGGTGAGGTTGTCGAGATTTGCGGACACTGAGAGGCGGAAATGGAAGAACGACATCAGTTGTGGCTATGGAGACATACTGAACAAGGCGTACCCGGTTGAACAGGCCCTCAGTGATCCAAGGGCGGACGTTGGTTGCGAAACGTTGGGCTATCTGTCCAGCGGCGCGCCGCATGCCCTCCGTCGGCGGTGCCGAGGGCAGCTTGCGGGAACCGGTAGGCTTCTTGTTGCCTAGGGTGAGGAGCTGGTCCTGGCGATATGTGTTTTCCTTCGATAAGAAGCCACAGTGTCAGATTGGCACAATGTTGCCTCAGGCTGTTTTGAGCATGAAGAGGCCACAGGATGCACACCTCTCGACCTCGTCCAACCGCTGCTTAAGCAGCCTTCTTCAGGCTTTTCTGGGAGTCGTTGGACATGCTGCGGGTGGAATCAGTTAGAGGATGGGGTGGGAAGCGGCGATTGATGAAGCAGAGTGGGTTGAGTGCGAGCGTTGGTAAAAGGGCAAGAGAAGGTCAACCACATCGCGTGAGGAGGCCAGGTCAGATGCCAGAAAGCCAAGATCTCATAAATGTGGGGCACAATTTATTATATCAATATTGCGTACCATCTCCCATCTTGCTATTCGAGCCGGCCATGGGCACGCACGCAGACAGACGGCACATGAATGCAATCAGGTAAGTGCAGCCCGCATGCAGAAGTACATGTCACTGTCCACAAGATTGTGGAAAAGAAAAAACGAGAAGTGCTGCCCTCAAAGTTGGGAACAGTCGGGAACGACATAGCACCCACGAATGAGTGAAGAAAGTGGCAGAAGGTCTGAACAAGGAAGGAGTGAAAGGCGGGGCATGTCCGTGCGGGTGTCTCGAGTACCAGACAATTGTAAGGGCAAACAAGGCCAAAGCGAGTATCGGTCTGAAAACAAGGAATATGAATCTGGAGGAAAGTCAAGATGCGTGCAACAAGGGTCCCGTTGTCCACAAGGAAGAGTGTGTCGTTGTTGCGCGGGATGCCCGACTTGTTCCAGTCCTCGCTAATGTGGGCGAGGTCGAGTAGGTACTTAAAATCAGCGAGTGCTGTATACGGAACGTAAGCCAGGCGGAACGGTTGGATCGAAGGCAGCATAGTTAGCATTCCAGCCATGTCGGTTGACGATGCGGAGCGAATTCTGCTGCATGCACCCGGTGGTTGAACAAGTCAAGCCTCGTGTTTCCTGGTAGGCCAGCGGCATTTAGGAGCGCTTTTGTAGCGAGCCGCTGTCTGGGGTGAAGCGCTGGCGGAAGGTACGGACTGCGAGGCGGTGGCCGTGAGCGCCCAGACGCAGCGAGATGCCACGCTTGCGCCTGCGTCGGATTGGCTGGAAGGTATCCCCAAACTTGGCCATAACTGCGGCTCGATCCCTGGACAAGAAGCTGGACCCACATCGTAAGACAACCGTGCAGTCCCGCGGGTTATACAAGAACATACCTCGCCTTCCGAGTCACGCTTGTTGGATTTTCGGTCCTGCGCACTCTTCAGCGGTTAATGTCCGCGCTCCGGGAGCTGTGTCGAGGTGTTCATGACGACCGCTTTATTGCGGATCTTGTCCGGATAAGTGGGCGAGCGAATGCAGCTTAGGGAAGGTGAGGGACATGCCGAGTTGCTTCGCAAGGAGCTGACGTCGGACATCAGGTATGAATCAAACAGGTGCAGGGTCGCAACACCCCTGGAAATGATTTTCAAACTCTTTAACTGGCTTCAGCAGCGTCAAGCGTGCGCTCAGTATGCGTGTGCAGCTTCAAGAGGAGCACGAGCACGGCGAGCGTGCGAACAGCGCACAGCAGAGCGGCTTCATCGAGGCCGGCTTCCTTCAGCACACCGAGGAGACAGATCAGAAGGTTCTACTCGATTCAAGAATCGTCAGTCATGCGCATTCCCATCCTATGAGAGCAAGAACACCCCCTTACTCACCTTCATGATGTCCTCGTATTCCATCGACGTCAAGCCCTGGATACCGAAGATGCCGTTCGGGAAAGAGCAAAGCCCAGAAAACAGTGGAAGATTCTTGAAGCTGCATAAATCGACGTTAGCTTGCGCTCTCTGGAAAATTCAAACGGAAAAGTAACTTACCGATAGTTGACGGATGCAGGCAGATCGCTGAGTGCGTGAAGGCCCTTGTGGATGCAGTCCTGGATCATGCCACCGCCAATTTGATGGACGGGATCGGAATTCACAGCCGCTCGGGAGTTTCCCGAGTGTTTTAGTTTGAGGAATGCCGACTGCAGAAACCAGGCAATCAGCTACGATGCCATGGACAGGGTGGAGGGCGAGGAGATAGCACCTTGTCGCGATGCAAGGATTTGCGCTGCAGCATCTGCCCGGCCCTCTCAGAGGTCGGGCATCTCCGGAGAGCAAAAAAGAGCTTCGACATGCTTGTACAGCTTCTGGGTGCAGCCCGCTTCTCGAGGAAAGGTGCGGGCAGAAAACGCGGGGAGCGATGACCCTGGAGACACCTATAATAATGGCCAAAATATGAGCATGAACTTTCAGAATAACGACAAAAAATGAAAAGAAATATCACAGGCAAGTTGTCCTGGAAGGCAACGAGTTTGTTAATACGGGAAGCACAGCTTCACGAAGCAAAGGCTTACACTTCTTCATAACCCCAGCTCACGACATCCACTCGTGGGAACCCCCTCTTCCTTTCTCCATCTGCACAAGTAGTAGACACAACCTCTCGGATGCCCGGATCGGCGCTAGAATGCGCCGCCAAGCCTGAATGTTGACCCAACACTTGAACTTGCGGAACGGCGCAGACTTCGCCTCTTTCTCATTGCCCGCAACGACCTACACGATTCGTCATGGAAACCGTGTCCAATGTCTGAACAGTATACAAAATATTAGTTAGTTCAGGTAGAAAGCCGATGAGCTGTGGGAAAGTCAAGCCGGGGCGGGAGCGATAGTCAAGCGGGAAGTTCCCGAGCCAGAGGTAGACCGGCCACGCCTCTGTGCGACCGATCACGGTAAGGTTTGTCTTATCAGACGCGAGGACGATGTAGATGATAAAACATTCGGGAGGGATGCCGTTCTGTATCTCAACAGCTGTCAGGATTCACGCTCAAGTTCAAGGTGTGCAGCGTTCAGCACAACTCACCTGGTACTGCCACCAGTCGTCTCCGGACGAGAACTCCTCGTACACCCGCACCCAGGTACCATCCGGCAGTACCTCGTACCGCCGCTCCGGGTACCAGACAAGCACCGGAACAACGGGCTTGCTCCCACAACGTCGATCATGTTCTTCACACGGATCGTGAATGTCTCGACCCTTGTACGTCTCGTGGAACGTGAAAGGTCTGATACTGCAGACGGAACCTCAGCTCAAAATTCACAGCCAAGGGAGTCTATGACTTACACGAGGTTTCGACTCCGAGATCATGGAATCGAGGGTCTTGTTCATCTTGTGCGCGCTTGAGATCTTGACCTCATTCTGCTTGAAGCGGGAATTGCGCACAATCGAGAAGAGCTCGTCCGTCAAATGGTTGCTCAGCATGCCCTTCACTGCGATAGAGGTGCAAGCACCCTCGTCCCAGCTGTTAAACTTGCTGATGCTTGGCAAGGAGGGGCGAGGAAGATGAGGAAGAGCGGTTGGACGGCGAGGGCAAGGGCAAGGGCGAGCTGGCTACGTGTGCGTGAGGGTTGTGGGGATGATGTACGGTCGTGAAAGCGACAGCCCTTCATCCTCGAGCGATGGAGAGCGCTAACCTGAATCTCATTCCATGGAACATCAGCAGGCCGGCAGGATGAAGAATGTTGTACACGTACCAGCGCGACTCAGGGACGGTTGTTGGGGCCCGGCCCCGCCGATTCATCGTCGCCTGGGCCTGATATCTCGCATACTCAGCTTCCTCCTTGGGTTAGAAAAGTTGTAAATGCTCACCGGGTGCATCAAATGACAGGTCCACGTCCTCCCAATCATTGCCGTTGTCCTCTGCTCCGCGCTCTCGCCGTCCGGCGGCGCACCTGCAAAGAAAATCAGCTCGTGAGCAGAAGGACTGCTTGATCTGAGCCGTGGGGCTGCGACTGGTTGACAAAGACGGCGTTCGTGATCTTTGAGATGTTGTTGTAAATCGCGCCCACGGGATGCGGTGAAAGAACGCCCGCACAAGGGACAGTCATTCGAGCCGGCCTCGGCGCCTGTTGCACTGGAAGGCGGGGCCGGCAGGAGCCGATTATAGGATGTTGCAAGGAGATAGCTCTGATAGGAATGGTCGAGGGAGTACGAATGGCAAAGCGATGTGCAAGTTTGAACGCGTGTTCATGCGTCAGGAAGCTGTATGGTAATGATCACACCAAAGGCTATCTAACAAGAAGCCACCATGCTGAAATACCTCTGAATACGCGTAATTATACCACTACCAGACTATCGACCGTTGTTGGCCTGATCAGGCAGGGCCCATTTTCCCGATCGACGGTTACTGCACTTTTCCACCAAAATCTGCATGCTAGCGCCATGCTGCGCCAGTCTCCTTCCGATCACTCCTGGCACAGCAGCGGAAATAACCTTTTTCTCATAACCTTCTATGCGTCTGTTGGTCTGGTTGTGGATGGATTTGCCTAATTCTTATGTTATCGCTGCATTGTGAGTTATCAGTTATCTCTCAGTGAGTCACATGGTCTCCGTGCCGTGCTGCCGCGCCAAATCGAAGCTTCATCTTCGGCCGGGGCTATCGCTCTCCTTGCCCCGTCTCGTTCGCTCGATTGGCCATCTCCGCCAAAGCCCAAGTGTGCTCGCTCGCGATGCAGCAGCAGCCGTACGCGGAGGACGATTCTCCCAGCAACAGGCCGTATGCGTCGTCGCACGAGTACGACGACGACGACGATGAAGCGCACGAGCACGAGAACGGTTATGTGGAACAGCACCAGCCGGCCGCGAAGGAGAAGCGGACGCGGATCAGGCAGGCGCTGAGCTGTACGTTAGCGCTCAGGCCGTCGTGTCGTTTGGCATGTAAGGTAGACCCTGATGTTTGGTTTGGGAGAGTCTAGGCACCGAGTGCAAGCGGCGCAAGATCAAGGTGTGTAAGGGGATCTATGGCGGAAAGACACAGCGCGGTGTTAACGGGAGCAAGCTGTCTCGCCAGTGCGACCGCTCGCTTCCTTGCTCTTCTTGTGTCAAGCGAGGCGATCAGGTCAAATGCCGATGGGAACCTAAGAAGGTGGGTACACTGTCATAATCTTACATTTAATCCTAGCGGCGCTCAATCCCTACCTTGGCACCACAGGAACGACCGAAGCCTTCATTTGCGTCTTCGCAGGAGGTTGCCGACCTCCGTGCGACGCTCGATGACACCCGGCAGCAGCTTTCGGCGCTCATGTCGCTCGTCCAGTCCTCAGCTGCATCGGCGACCACGCCGGCGGGGGGCTTCCCTCTGTCACTGCCGCGCACGCCTGCACTGGCTCCGCCCGACATCATCGACGAGGAGCGCGATGCGGCCTTCACGCTCGAGGATCTTGCGATGGGTCGCCGAGCTGGAAGAGACGCGGTTGTGCTCAGGCCCGGGTCGGCGGACGCGCAGCAGCCCATAGGCTCAATGACGCGGGAGCGCGCACCGAGCGTGGGCAGTGCGGGACCCGCAGGACAAGCGAGCAGCCCAGGCGGGTTTACCGGAGGCGCACCGCTTTACTGTTCACCTCCATCCGGTACGCTTGATTACGACTCTTCGACCTATCAGAATGTTGCTGATTGCTGCCCTCGACAGTCATCACCTCGCATGTCTCCTCCACGGCCCCTTCGTCTTTCCCATTCCCGTCCTTCCCGTCATCCTCTCGAACCAGCACCATCCTCCGTCTTCTTCCCTCTCGCGCGCGCTCCGACACGCTCCTTCATTCCTACCTGACGCGCATCGAGTGGCTCCATCACCCGCTGCACGTCCCGCGCTTTCTCTCCGCCTACCGCGCGTTCCTCTCCGCGCCGCAGGATGCCGAACCGCGCTGGCTCGCAGTCTACGCAGCAGTGCTCTGCGTCGCTGCGCACTTCGACGGCGCCGCGGACAACCAGGAGGACAGGGAGGAGGCCGAGCGGTACTACCACGCGAGTCGCGCCGCGCTCGCGCAGGCCCACTTCCTGGCCAGCCACTCGCTCGAGGCCATTCAGGCCATCATCATCCTCGGCCTGTACCTCCACAACATCAACCTCACCGAGACACACTTCCTACTCATGGGTCTCGCGATCAAAATGGCCCAGGTCATGGGCCTCTCCCGCATCCCGCCCGAGGTGGAGGGAAGCGAGCTCAAGGGCAGCATCGTACAGCGCGAGGTGAGCTTGGACTGTCGTTTGATCATCCCAATTCCGCCTGAGCTCGCTCACACGACTATCGCTGCAGCTTGGCCGGCGGTTATGGCATTCTGTGAGCGCGGACCCACATTTATTTGACCGGTACTTTGCTTCACGTGAATGAGCCTCTGACGCCGTACACTGCGCTCCCAGCTTCGCTTTCAAGATGCCTTCTCCGCTTCAGCGTGCTCGTACAGCTACGCGATCCACCCCGACCAGGTGTGTCCCCTCTCGCACCATCATCGCTCAGGCAGCCGGCTTGTGTCAATGACTGACAAGAGCTGCGTCATTCCGACCACTGTCAGGCCTCGACAGACGTGCCGGTCAACGTCGAAGACGAGGAGCTCGTCGACGGTGTACCGCTCAAGCCGAAGCCGCGCGAGGTGTGGACCGACATGAGCTACTTCATTGCCAAGCTAGTATGTCCCATGTCGCGTATTTCCAGTGCCTCCCGAGCTCAACTTTACGAGTTGCTCTTCAGCGCTTCGGAGATATCACCGTCCGTCCTGTTCTGTCTCCCTGGAAAGCGCTAGCTCAGTCGTTTTATCCTGCTGCACAGCGAAAGATTGTCGACGCACTCAACACAAACCAGGTTGTCTCGTACGACTTCGTGCTCCGTACCGACGCAGAGTACCGCGAGGCGCTAGAAGAAGTGCCTAGCTTCCTCCGGCTCGACGTTAGCGAGCTCGACCTCGAAGTTTTGGACAAGAAGCCGAGTCGGGTGGTACGTTGTTGTTTTACCGAGGCAATAAAGGAGCATCCGGGACGTGAACCTGATATGTTGGTGGAAGTGGGAGCGCGTCATGGCCAGCATGACGATCCACAATCGGCTGATGCGTCTACACCGGGGATACTTCACGCAGGGATATCAGAGTGCGTGCTGTGATCGTTTCATCATTTCAGCGGTGTGAGATTGACTGTCGTGATGAGCATGGTGCAGATCCTGAATTTGAGTACGTCCTTTTACCTCGTGAGTTCCAATTTTCATGGGCGCATGACCTGAACTCGCGCTGCGCAGATACTCGACCGTCTCGTGCGTTGCCGCTGCGCGTGCCGTTCTCGCTCTCATGCAGCAAGGGCGTGCGACCAAGTGGCCCGGTGGGAAGTGGTGGGTGGTGTTGGTGCAGTGCTGGACGGCAGCTATCGTCATGTATGTTGCATTTTTCCAGCAAGGGGTGAGGGATCATTTCTCCACAGCGTGCATACTGACATGTGAATGGCCCGCCGCGGACCAGCTTGATCGACCTTTTTCACACGTCGGACCATAACGAGGTCGGGCAGCAGCAGGTACAGGAGAAGACGCTCGAGGTCGTTCTGGCGCTCGAAATCTTCCGGTGCGTGTTGCGTTGCTGGCTAAGCGACGCGAACCGGCTCACACGTCCATGTACGGCAGCGACGTACAAGAGACCTCGACCGTCGCCCGCCGAGCAGTCGTCACTCTGGAGCGCCTGCTCGACGAAGACGCCACGCGGCGCGCAGCCCGATACGCTCAAAGCTCACGCAAACGCAAGCACTCGCGCTCGCTCTCTGTTTCCTCCCCGTCCTCATCTGTCGCCGGCGCTTCTGCTGAGCAGCCCGCGCACAAGCGACACGTGCTGGATGCTTCTTTCACAGCACATTCAGCTGGCACAGCAGAAGCGGCGCCCTCTGCATCCGCGCCTATCGTCGGTCCTGAATTCTGGGAAGGTGCGCCTGACCTGTTCTGTCCCTCATGATGCCCACGTTAAACCCATCTCTTTGCAGAGGTTTTCCGGAATGAGCTGGGCATGCTAGGCAACCCGGCAAGTCCTTTGAGCGGTCTCGGCTGGACGGACGGGTGCGGTGTTGGAATGGATATCGACGCCGCTGCGGCGGGTCTGGTTATGGGGCATGCGCAGGGTTGGCCCGGGGTGATAGGGGCGGTACCCAGCGGGCACGGGGTATCGGGATGAGAATCTTCGTCGCGTTGACCGGGACGGCCAGGATACGGTGGTGTACTTGTACTTGCTTTGTTGTTCGTATGCTCTGAGGACGGCTCTGATTTCTCCTTCATGCTCACGTATTACGCTTGCATGTCTGCCGGGTTGTGCTGCCCTTTTTCATTCTACGAATGGTCAAAAGCATTATGTCAATTTTCTATCAATATAATACTCTGGCACTACTTTGAACTGACATTTTCCATCGAGCATGCCTTGGAAAAACCTACCATGCCTTGGTACGCTGTGGCCGAGTGCAGAAACGAGCTACTCAGCTACTATACCACAAAAGCGTGTGGTTGCATGGGTAGACTGTGCTTTGTGCGAGATGCCACACAAAGTAGCGTGTGAAAAAAAGGGTGTTCCGCGCAGTTGAAAGAAGAGCTGACCAAAGGGAAGCGGTCCGTAGTAAGGTGGGAGCCTCGCAGCTTGACTCTCGACCACAACCATCGATTCGCTAAATCGTCCGTCCGGCTCCTCACATCGACGAGTCCTACTCGTTCTCGTTTCTCCACATTCTCAACCGTCTCAGGACTGTCAATACCTATCGCTCGTCGCGCGTTGCTGCTGCGACGAGCCTCGACGCGCCTCTCGCGCGGGTTATCAGGCGCCCCTTCATCGCTTCGATCTTCCATCTCGACGGCACCAACGGTCCCTTCAACAGCTGAGCCAAAAATCCAGGGGCTGTCCTGTGACACGCCTGAGGACCGCGAACGCGCGGAAAGGCTTTGGGGCTGAGGTGAACACAGAGCAGCTCATTTCACCTCAACAGCGGAGTCGCTGGCACGCTCGCATATCTCGGCGGGGACTCGAAAGGTCGCGCCTGATTCGCCCGAGGACATGCACTACCGCCTACAGCGTGACCGGCTCGTCGCCCTGGGCATCATAGCTGCATCTTCCCGCGGCGACTATGGGGAGCCTCTTGCGCGGTGGTGTACTCGCGAGCTGCTGCACGTTCCCCAGCGTGCGGATCCTCAGGGCCAGCTCGGCCAACGGGTACGGCAGGGCTACACTCTCTGACCTCACGTGCCGCAGGAGACTCACCCATTCCTCCGACGTTCTGTCTCACAGAGGGCCAATCCTCGCAAAAACCTGCGCAACCACTTCATCAACGTGCGTTCAGGCACCCCCGTTTCCTCACTGTGTCAGAAAGAGTAACACGAATGTCTTGGTCACTGACGGCCATTTGCCTCGTCTGTTCAGGATCCCACCGCATGGCTCGCCGAGCGCGGATGGGAGCTGAAGGGCTGGAAGTTGGAATGGGTGAATCACATAGCGCAGGCTCGTGAGAAAAACAAAGTGGCGGGAAACCGCGAAGTCGTTGCCGCAGGCCACTTGCCAGTGTGGGTGTGCTGCAGGACTTGACGCTTGAGCTGGCGGAGGGGCGTATTCGGGTTGTCCGCAGCAGCAGGAGCAGAAACAAAGGGAGCGGCGGGATGGCATGATGGCATGGTCGATGGGTTATATCTACCACCAATATTTTGTTCTAGTGGAACGCGGCCAGGAAAGGATCTGTATCTGGTTGCGGCCTCGCAAAAGCAGTGCACTGCCGGGGGTGTCGCCAATTCCGTACCCACATTAGGCAATGTCGCGATAAACAACACGCCATGGCGCACTGATGCATGGCACACTTCCCGAACCTCGGGCGCAATACCACTACGCCTCAACCCCAACACTCGCTACACACCCGCGGCCGCGACCTCCCCGCGCCGCTCCGCCTCGAGGTACAACGTGATAGCAGACATATCGTCTCCGTTTGCTGTGCAGTTTCCTTGCCAGATCAGATTCGCGCCCAAACAGATGTGGAAGAGGAGAGGGGCAGAGGGGCACGAAGAAGACCCAGACGTACCTCGTCTCAAGCACCCTTCCAGCACTCCCCGCTCAGCGTGGGGTAAGACGTCCGCGATCCGCTCCACGCTCGCCTGCCACGCGTCGTTCGGCGAAGGCGCGGCGCTCGGAATCGCAGGAGCGAGGGCAGAGGCGGGGGCGGGTGTCTGCCCGAGACTCAAGCTCGAGCGTTTCTGGGGCTGAGTCGCTGGGCGCGGGCCGAGGGGCGCAGGGACCTCCCTGGGCAGCGGCGCGAGGGGTGTGGTGGACCTGGACGGGGAGACGGGCGGCGGGGGGAGGTGGTACGTCCCTTTGCTTGGGCTTGTCGAGCCCGACCCACCAGAGCCCGGCTTGGGTGGGCTCTTGTTGCTCCCTTTGCGTCCCAAGCTCGCAAAGAACCCGACCGCGCCCTTGGCCTTCTTCACCGGCGCGCTTGGGCTCGAGGCCGTGCGGATCCCTACGCCCTGGGCGAGGGACGGGTAGGGGAGGAGGGTCGCGCTTGGCGCGTGGGGTGGGGAGTCGCCGAGGTTCCGCGATTGGTGCGTCAGGTCGTGCGCGATGTACGTGTCCCCGTGCGGGCGGAGGGGGAACGTCGCGTCCGAGCGGACGGACGCGGCGGATGAGGTGGAGGCGTTGCGAGGCGGGTGGAGCGTGTGGGTGTGGGACGGCGGTGGGTGCGAGGAGGGCGGGAAGAAGGTGGTGGGCAGAGAGGGGGACGTGATTGTTGGGGCGCTGATGCTGAAGGACCGGGTGGACGAGGGCGAGTGGAGGGAGTAGGACGACGCGTGCGACGTGAGGCTCCCGCGCGGCATGCCCATGCCCCGCGAGTAGCGCTCGGAATGCTTGACCAGCGGTGGTGGAGAGTCTATGCGAGGCCCCGGCGCCCTCTTCCTTGGATCAGTGTCCCGTCCCCACGCCACATCCTAAACCCGAACTCACAGTTCCCCGCCCTGCCCTCATCGCCGCCAACCATCCTGCACCACACCCTGAGCCCGCTCTCCACCCTCGCAATCTCATTAATCGCCTCCGCCTGGCGCCGGGCGCGCTCGCCGGGCGTCCGCGAGCCCCAGAGGACCTCGCGCGAGTTCCACGCCTTGGGGAGCGGCATGTCGCGCGTGATCGTCTCGGGCGCGACGCCGAGGGGCGGGGACGGCGGCAGGAGTGGGGCGAAGGCGGACGAACCATTTTGCATAGCCTCGCGACGAGCCCGCCAAGC
>JTLS01000767.1:0-13979 GCA_000826855.1 Basidioascus undulatus
CTGAAAACAGCTCGTCGTCCCTGCGGAGTCGAGTGACAGTCAGCAGCAGTCTACCCCGCAAGTATCAGCTGAGTATCAAAGCTGACATTTTGGTCAAGACGCCGAGTGAGTGTTGGGATCCGAGCAGTCGACGTTCACGCTTCGACGGCCAGAAGTTTGCCGCTCGACGGGTGTGCCGGGATTCCCACGCCCAGATCCATTTTTTGTTTGGGCCCAGTCTGCGACGGCAGCGTTGCGTTCGCTCTCCTCCTCTGTCCACTGGCCTGTTCTCGCAAAGCTGCTGGACTGTGCTTCGCTCGTGCTGCCATCACTCCAGTCATCGCACAATGCTCACCCTCGCTCCGAGATGGCGCCCGCGAGCAAGCCTCAGTTCATAATGACCCTCTTCGATGGATGCTGCCCGACGGTCGTGACGCCTTGTGCTTGCCAAGGTTGAGGATCTTTACGGCAGTGTCTGGAGAGTGGGGAGCGGGACGGAGTGCCAGTTAGAGGACTGAGGATGGCAAGTGGAGACAGGAGATCGTACAGCCTGCGACAGACGATCGTGTCAGGACTCGAAACTCTCCGCGAGTCGAGGATGCGCTTCACAGCTTGCGCCCATCCAGTGCCCAGTCGTCCAGCCCACACCCTCAACCGGCACACTCACCTTCCCCTCCGCACGCGCAGCTCACTCGCCTCAGCTCCCCGTGTTGTTCGACCCCGTGCAGGAGCTCGTCCGCTCGCTCGGCGTGCGGGAGGAAGCTCATTGATGACTTGGGGAGGCTGGGTCCGGAAGGGTGGGGAGGGGGAGGAGATGCGGGGGTGTGGGATGAGGGGGTGCTGGAGGAAGAGGGAGCGAATGGTGCGTGTACGAGGGGGGGTTTTGAGGCGGCACGCACGGAGGACGCGTCTCGGACCGTCGCGCACCTCAGGTCGAGTTGCGCGCGGCCTCCAGACTCGGCGAACGAGTGCAACTGCCTTGAAAGTTTCTGAAGAGCGCAGAAATGGAAACAGGTGAAATGAAGGGGAAAGCGTCACGCGAGGAACGTGAACCTGCAAGCGCAGCTGCAACCCGACGCATTGCCGGATCCGGACATTCCGATAGAACGGTGTTCGTTGCACAGCCCAGCCAGTCCGTATAAAACTCGGGGTGAAAATTTGCAGGCCTCACCAGGCCTTTTCGTGCTTTCCGCAGATAAAGATACTTCGAGAGAGGCAGGGCTAGCTTGCCTGCTTGTCAGACGGTCCGAAGTGTAGTCCTATACTTCTCATCCAACCTCAGCCGACCCCAGTCGCTCCATCAAAGCACATCGACTGGTTGTCTCGAGGTAGACCGCGCCCGCTTGGTTGACCGTGAAGGCGAAGAGGTACTGTAGAGCGGTTCAAAGCTTTAGTTTTGATGTCCTATGGAGAGATAGAGAAAATATCTCGTACTTTGTGGGTTGAATCGATGAAGGCGGACGCATCCTTAAGGACTTCGTGGGCGGAGAACCGAAGGTCTGCAGGATGTAAGCAGATAGGTGGTCAGCTGTACATGCTTCTTCCTGAACAGAGAGAGAGGACATACCATGAAGCTGGGACGAACGATGTCCGCCGGGCGTGAAGACCGTGTGCCGCGTCGTCTGCGAGCGGAAGATGTCAGCCGGCTGCGTCTGGGTGAACGGGGGATAGAGGCCTTACCTCAGGCTTCGTAGCTCTGACAGACACTATGCAGGTGCGAGAGAGGGAGTAAGTAAGCTGAGCCAATAGATGTTCTGCGGAGGAACGTACCGCTCGCAGGTGCCCTTCCTGCTGGGCGAGTGTACCTTGCGCACTTGAGAGAGTTTTTGGATCTATCTGTACAAGAAAGGGCAGGTTTTACTTAACCAGTCGTGGTTGGTGGGAGGACAGCTTGCCCAAGGAAGACTTACAATCACCCATCCCGCTCATCATACCACCGGGTGTGAGGACACGGACTTGAAATTGAGAATGGCCAGCGGTAAAGACGGCGGGCACTTCGTTGAGGCCCTCTTCCGCCTGCAAGGTCGTCACGACGGTTTGAGGAGGGAGCAGTGGGTGACTCTTCAGAGGTGAATCCTGGTAGTTACGTTGAAGACACGATGTACCAACCTGCAGACATGAGACTTCGAACGTGAAGACGAGGTGCGGTAGCGTCTATGGAACAGAACAGTCGTCTCGTCTTTGTCAGTCTACTATAAGTCACCATACGGTGGCAGCACGCGCAGCGGACCTCCAGCTTGACCGCCCCCCGTAGGTAAATGGCGGTGCAGCGCGCTCTCAACCTCTCTGTTCCTCTTCCCCCACCCTCGCACGCCCCCATTCTACACAACATCGCGTGGGGACAACTTTTCCGCAGGACCCAAAAAGCCAGAATATCTACCACCACGATATCCCCGCGGAGCTGCTGCTGTGTATTCTCGAGTTCGCTACTGAGGGTGCCCCGGCGGCGAAGCTCCAGTACACGCTCGTGTGCAAGGCGTGGGAGGTGCGTCGAAAGCCCCAATACATTCCCCGAAAGGAAGCGCTTACGGTCCTGCTCTGCTCAGTCGATGAATGTTTGGCTCTAACTTTCAGCTGGTTAGTTAAAAACCTTCTTCTTTTGAAAGTTGTAGTTTGTCGTTCAAAGACGAAGAGACTGTGTTCCGTTTGGCCATCTATGATCATTCTGAAAGTGGGCGCTTTTTATTTAGTGCAGTCTCCTGATGTGGGATAATTTCTTGATAGGAATTGATTTTTGGTTTTTATAGGATCATGGAAGTACGAGTTGAGATTGAAGGTTGAAGTTGCAATAGTGGATGGATATATGGTGATGACGTTTCTCCGTGACGCCCTTCCGCACCTTTCTTCATATCGCCAGGCCCGCTCGAGGCCCATTTCTGAGCACGTGGTGTACACGGAGTGCTGCAAAGTTCTACAACAAGTGGCAGGTAAGTGTGTTTGTCCCCCTCATTGGAGTCCTGCTCCTTTATCGCACAATTTCGCTTCAATCAGAACGCACTTGTCTGCGGCTCCTCGAGAAACTCACTTCGGCCCAAAGCCTCGACGGACAACCGCTGGAGACTTTCATCCGCTCGGTGGTAATGCCCATCTCCAGAAGCGGCTGGGAAGACACCCTGCGTGTCACCCTCGGCCGTCTTTCATGTCTCGCTGAAATCAGCGGTTCGATAGACTATTCCGGCACCCCTTACACACTCACGCCTGTGGATGGTCTTCTCCTCCCGGCGATGCTACCCTGGAGGAGTTCTTTGACCATTATGAGCCTAATAACTCTTTTCGAACCCTTATCCTTGCTCTTTCCTGTTCTCAATCGGTTCGGAAACCTCTCGTCCCTTACCATGAACATAACCTGCTCATCCCAAGGGGATGCCGAGGTGTCCGTTAACCTGCCGCGCCTGTTTGCTCTTGCGTTGAAGGCTCCTGGAGATGCGCCTCAAACGGGGTGTTCAGTCCTCTAGTCCGCTGATCCATCCCTTCGCTATTTCCAACTGGTCCAGGAGACCACTCATAGCCGCCTCGACAAGATCCTGAAGGACCTGGGCCTTTTCCTCAGAGTGCTAAGACTGGTCAACCGAAGAACTGCCCGCGCATCATCTTGCATACTGCCCGGAGCTGCAGGTTCTCCAAATTCGCCACGTTGCTGGAAGTCCGGCGAGTGTTCTAGACTCACTGGATCATCGGTACGTCGAAGCAATCACCGTTGGATTGCACTTGTCGGACAGCTCTTGCTCACAGCTCTAGAAGAGGTTTGCAAATCTTGACAGAAAAGAGCACCCAGATTTCGCATAATCGCTGTGAAGCTTCTGGAGCCTTTTGGGCCTACCGATGAGTGGAATGGGTTGAAATCTTGGTCGCAGCGCGTAGCTGGGGTGCTTCGCAGAAAGGAGCTCAAATTGCTGATTGGGCGCAACTTAGATTTAGGGGCTTTTAATTCTCCATGCGTAGATTTGGCGTTGCTCATACGACATTTGTTGTATCACGTCGAGCAGCTCAGTCCGACGTCTCAAACATGAGCTGCTACACGTCTGGTTTTGTGTGCATCAGAAGGAAATCGCAGACATGTCAAGCGGCCACGAATGAACGTTAAAAGGCACAGGGACTGTATGCCTACGGTGGATGTACGAAGCAGTGTGGACTCAAGATAGAGGATAGCCTGATTCAGACGCGTCGAGCAATTTTAGGCGGTCACACACCCGAGTGGTCCTTGTCGCAGAGGATTAATCAAACCGGAGTTATCTTGACTGGTGGTGTAGAAAAAAAGGGTGTGCTTTGCTTTGTGTCGAGCGTACGCCTCCCAATATTGTCGTCCAAGGTCGAAGACTGCATCTGAAGTAGCCAGCATGTTGTGAGGGTTGAAGATTATAAAACCTTCTTTACACAGAATTTAAAGTGAGAGCCTCGCAAGCACTGATTTGACCTTAGCCGTTGACGCTGACATTGGGTTGCAAGCTTGAAGTGACGGATGGGAACCACGCGAGCTATCTGTTCGCGGCGCAGGGCGGCACAGCTTTCGGCACGGCTTTCGATATCGAGATGGGCATCAAGAAACTTACACAGAAGGAGGGGTTTCGGCTTTGAAGTTCACGAAAGAAATGTAACGTATGCAGCTCTCCACCTTAGCGGACGAGCCCGGAGAATCAAGCATCTCTCGATGCGAGTTCAATAGGCATTGTGCCCTATGACTTGAAGGTGGGGAGTACAATGTGGTCGCGGGCCGGAAACGCGCAGTCGCGGCTTTCCCTGAACTTGTGGACGGACGATCGGATGTCGATGCGGAGGTTAAGGAACTCCTCCTCCCTGAATCATCCTCAACCCCAATTACCAACAAACTTTTCCACAGCGAAACCCTCGATGTCTGTCACTCACCAATACCTGCCCGCGGAGCTGCTCTGTAACATCCTGGAAATGGCCACATGGCGTACGCTTCTGGCCGAGAGACTCGAGTACCTGCTGTTCTGCAAGGCGTGGAAGGCGAGCGTGAAGCTCGTATGCGGTCCAAGGGCTCCAGCTGATCAGTTACATGTTCAATGTACGTCGCTACCCCGTTCCTGTACACCTCCATTCCTCTTCAAACGAAGCACAGCTGCACCAAGCTCGTCCAAACCTTCCGTCGGGGCTCCACCGACTCTCAGGCGCTTTGTGCTCTCGTTCACACGATTCTCCTTCCCAGCCCCGGACAGCTCATGGGCTGGGAAGACTCGCTCTTCTCGGTCCTTTCGTATCTCACCTCGCTCAAATGCGTGGTTTCTTCGTACTCAAGCCTCGGTGGTCCCGGCGCTCCGGCTTTCATACCCTTCACCGCGGCCCTGTACAACGCGCTCGTGCAGTCCAGCCACTCCCTCGTCATATTTTACAACGCCTATTTTCCTCAGCCGATGCTTCGATATTGCAGACGCTCAGTAAACTATCAAGCTCGACAGATTACGCATGGCGACAAGCAGCCCGCGGCGCGGCGACCTCTCGACGCCTCTCTTCATGCCTCATCTGACCATGCTCGAGTTGATCTACTGGCGCACAGAGTGGCTGCCGATTTCAGAGGTCCTCGAGTCTGCTCGCCTTCCGTCGCTCAAGAAGCTCAAGTTCCTCTCGTTCAGTGTCTTACCGGAGCGCCTCGAGCCGGTCTTGGAAAATCTCGGACGCACACTCCATGCGCTCGAATTCGCTGAATGTGGAGGGACTTACCCGTTATTGACATCCTCGTTCACTGCCACCAGTTGAATATGCTCGAAAGTTGTGGAGCCGCGCCAGCACCGATCGAATTTTTGGGCCATGCTTGCTCACTCAACTCTCGAGTCTGTCGGCATCTGCTGTCGACTCTACGAGGGGAAACCCTTCGACAATTATATACCCAACATCTTCCGCGCCTGAAGAGGGTTATTTTGGAACGTTCTGGCTCAAGCGCGCTCTGGGCTGCCACGAGCGCATACCTGGCGGAGGTGCTCGACGAGAAGGGTATCACCTTCACCTTCGAGTAAATGAGCAATTAATAGCTGGGCTGGATTTTGTGCCGACTTTTTTTCTGCAATGAACTGTTCGATGTAGTTGTACATCTTTTCATTGTGACGACTGGCCGGTGAACTTGCTAATGAATCATTGCTTCAGAAGTTCAGCCATAATAAGACTTTACTCGAGAAGAGTCTTCTTGCGTTTAAGAATCACTTCAGCGTTTATTTTGAACGATGTTCAGGGATGAGAGCTTGATCAAATTGGCGGACAAAGCGTCCGCCGCAAAATGCATGTGATGGGAAGACAAGTGTGGATAGAGGTCTTCGGACAAGACACCCACACTTTCTGGAAATGAAGGCGATAGGCAGTGATGTTTTGCACAACTTTGTTGGGAAAAAAGTAACTCCATCACCCCGAATCAAGTTCACCGGATGAGCGAAGGCCCCAACATAGGCGAGAAAGCGCCTTCGACATTTGGCTTCTCAGCAGAGGCACCGCTAAGACTCTGTTGCGGTCAAATTTCACCGCCAAACTGAAGCGTAATGTAAGCGTCGTATAAAGAGGCTTCGAGGTACGTGTGACCTGCTTCAGGGCAAGATGGCTAGGAGGCGACGCAAAGCGGCGCAGCGCTGGATGCTGCTGGGGCAGTCTTACATTCGCTAGGCGTGCCCTTCAACTCATGCATGTACAAATCGAGCTGTTGAAACCCATGCTGTCTCAGAAGCGCAAACATCAGCGGCCTCACCCGTACCCTCGAAGCTGCTTGCACCACGAGGAGGCATAAAAACCTACATCCTTATGTTCTGGCCAGTCCTCCTTCTGATGATCAGGTCCACAGTACGCCGCTCCGTTGCAAGCCTGGCACATAGACAAGCACGGAATTCCGCAGACTTCGCAAATGCCGCCGAAGTCCTTGCAGAACCGCTCGATTGACTCGCATATAATCTCCAGGTTACGCTGCCGTGCCAATGAACCCCCTTTCAAAGGAAAGCAACCACAGCTTGTGGAGAAACATACAATAACAATAGTCATTTATGTTGGTACTTTCACCCTGGCAGTGACGCCGGCCTCTTCTACAAGTCGCGTTCGCTCTCGTTTT
This sequence comes from Basidioascus undulatus, assembly GCA_000826855.1. Taxonomy (NCBI): domain Eukaryota; kingdom Fungi; phylum Basidiomycota; class Geminibasidiomycetes; order Geminibasidiales; family Geminibasidiaceae; genus Basidioascus; species Basidioascus undulatus. The sequence goes on from JTLS01000767.1 coordinate 7,022, forward strand.
GCGCTCATCGGATAGATAGCAGCGAAGGCAAAGTCGGCGATTGATGCCTTTGAATGGAATATCGTCGAGTCAAGACTTTTCGATGATTATAGAAACTGAATCTATATGTTATGTTTTGTAGGGACCGCACCGAATCAACTCCGGGGCCGAACACTCCTCGTCTTTCGACCCAGTGGCTGTCTGACACCCAGCACAGATTTTCATGTCTCGACGAAAGGAAGAGTACAGGATGAGACGCTCTACCACCGTACACTCTGGGAAGCAAGTCGTTAATTCAAATTACATTCACATTCACATCGACATTTACGGTCTCAGAGAATCTGTGGGGTCGCTACTCCGGGCCGCTGCGCTCTGCGGTTCTGCCATCATCCAGGCTCACTGCCGTCACGCCACGGTGGTGCTGTACGCATCACGTTGTCACGATACTGTTGAGGCTCATAAGAAGATCCGAGTGTATCGGTGCCAACTCCCAGTTCGTTGTTTGGGATCCTCTGTTCAGTTTCAGGTAGTCTAGCCTGATAGCTTCAACCTATAATCGCATAAAGTATGGCCGCCATGCCCATGCTGGAGAGCAGGGAACGTGCGAGGAATGGTTACCTCGGTAGAAAATCGGTAGGTTCAGGGGCAGTCTCGCTTGAGCCTCCTGTCCGGTCCTTTCCACTCAGTCCACTTTTCATCAAGCAGTGTATACGTCGTCCTCTTTAATGTCCACCAAAAGCTTTGGTCCAAATAGATTGCGAGAATCGAAAGCGAGTAGTGTACGAACCCGACCCCTTCTCCATCCTCAACCGCGCAAGAACGCCTCAACGACCTCGTCGTGGCCCTGGCTGGCGGTAAAGCCGGGCTCGTTGCCCTCCCTGGCCCTCCACGTGCGCCCCGTAATTGCTGTGAACTCCTCTACCGTTACCCTCCCCTCGTGCACAGCGTCGTTGAACTCCGTGCCGTCGCCGACAAGCGGGTGGAGCGGGGCGTCCAAGTCGGGCGCGACGAACATGACCGCGGTGTTACGGCGCGCGTCCTGTGCCGTGCACTGCAAGCGGTGCTTGACCGCGCAGATCATGTCGCGCGGATGTTGTCCCCGCTCATGATCTGCGCGCACCACCCCCACAGCACGGCACCCGCGTCTCCAGGGACGGGGCGCCGGCCCGCGCCCCGACTCGTACTCGAGCCCGCCTCCCCGTTCTGGAGCAGGATCGTGACCGTGCCGTAGTACGTGTGCTCGTCGCAGCGCGCATGCGTCGACGTCGACGCAGCAGCGGCGCGTAGTCGCGCAGCCTATAGTTGACGTTCTCCTGCGTGTGGAGCGACTCGAGAGAGGTCGTCAGAGATGCGCGCGAGAGGTCGACCGTGAGCTTCTGGTCCACGTGCGCGTTCGTGAGCGACGCGGACTTAAAAGACGCCGCGGGCGGGGTAAGTCTCGTTGAGACGGAACGCTTTCGGGGAACGGCGCCGAGGGCAGGTCACGGATCAACGCGAGGCCGTGGGTCGTGGCCGCCTGAGAGAGCGTCTCGAGCGCCGCAGGAAGCAAGATGTGGTTGTAGGAGATCGAGGGGAGTTCTGTTGTAGTGGCCGCCGAGGCAGGTGCAGGAGAGAGCGGGGAGGAGGCGGGGAGGAAGGGAGAGGGAGGACGGCAGCAGACATTTCGACCACGTGAGTACCACGAAAGCGGGACGATTGGATCGGAACGGTGGTCAACTGGTGGATGTGGTGGTGGTGGTTGGTGGTGATGGTGCTGGACAGGAGCACGACGTCTTCTGCTGCAGCCGGTGCGGAAGCAATCGGATGTCGGTGCCGAAGCTTCCATCGCCCTTCCGTGCTTGGGCCTCAAACCCCGCTGCATCGAGCTCCATCCAAGAGACGGAAGGTACTTCTTGAGGCTAAGCTGTTGGCACACAAATAAGCAATAGTGGGTCAATAAGTCATTCATACGAATCAGACTCTTAACGATTTCGGCCAGCTTTTCCCTTCATCCGCTACGTCTACCTCTCCGCCGCGCCTTCACCACCTCACAGACTTTACGTGCACATGAACAGCGACTCGTCCGCGCCAGGGTGGTACCTATCGTCCACCCGTACCGTCAGCGACACGTGTATCCACGCAACACCTGCGCTCAAAAAGCTAAAGAAGACTCACCAGAACACGAGCGCAACAATAACGTACACGCCGCAGAGCACGCACCCCGCGAGGTAGTGTCCGCGCCCCTGGCCGTCGTCGACCGCGAACTTGGCGAGGAGGACGGAGAGGAAGAGGACGACGGACTCGAGGGGATCGAACATGAGCGTGAGTGGCTTGGAGAGCGCCGCGCCGAGGAGGGTGATCAGGGGGATGACGACTGTGGGACGACCGAGCGGTATTGGGGGTCAGTTGATGAGCAGAAGTGTGGATAGGGGGAAAGGAGATGAGACAAACAGAGAGCGATCTGGACCGTCGACCCGAGCGCGACGGACATCGCCAACTCTTGGTTGCCCTTGTAGGCGGCGATGATGGCCGTCCCGTGCTCGGCGGCGTTGCCGACGATGCTGCAAGAGCGGATGGCAGAGTCAGCAAAGGAGAGACAGGCCAGAAGAAGGAAACAACGAACGGCAAAATGATTAACGACACCCATTCCTTCGATACCGACCCCGTAGCGGTGAGGCCTTCAATGGAATCGACCAGAGCCTCGCACGAAAAGAACCTACCGGACAAACCGTCATGTCAGCACCGCAGTGTGCGCGAAACAAAAAGCGAGATGAAAACGCACACTAGCCCCGTGGTAGCGATCAAGACGACCAACGACGAGACGAGGTTGAGCTTGGGCGTCGCGAGCGCGTGCGTCGCAGGGCCGATCGCGGCCTCGGCGTCGTACGTCCCTGCGACGGTCGTGGACGCGAGCGACGACCGCGTCGAGGTGCGCGTCAGGGCGGGTGACTCGGCGGCTGTGTGGGCGGGCGCGACATCGATAAAGATGTGCTGGTGCGAGACGAAGGTGAAGACGAGCTACAGAGAAAGGTTCGAGAACGGGTCAACAGGGGAGAGGGAAGGGGATTCGGGAAGGAGGATCAAGGGAGGGTAATTTGGGAAGCGAGACATACGTAACACAGGTAGAGAATAATCAAAATAACGCTCGTTCCCCGGCTGATTTGCAACACGAACGACTTCTCCATCTCGAGGTTGTCGGCGCGCTCGAACTGCTCGCGAAGGACGACGTGGAACGCGAGAGGAATGAGGAGCGCCAGCGTCGAGAGCACGAGGAGGGACGAGTTGAGGCGGGCCGGCGCGGGGCGGAAGGGGAGCGCGCTGAAGCGGAGGCCGCCGAAGAGGAACGACATGCCGAGGACGAGGAGGAGGTTGCTCTGTGCGGGGAGAGGCGAAAGGGGAATGAGCAAGGCTCGACCCAATCAAAGGGAAGGGGACGCACGAGAAGACCGCCGAGAAGACTCGACTGGACAATCGACAGCTCACAACGCGTCAAAGCGAGAATGGCGATGATGATCTCGACGAGGTTGCCCAGCGACGCGTTGAGGAGGCCTCCCACAGGCACGCTCGTCCTGAGCGCGATCTCCTCCGTGCCGAACGAAAGGAGCGCCGCGAGTGGCACGATACCGAGGATGGCCGTGACGAACGTGGCGACGGCATTCTGGTGCGTGTAGTGGAGGGCCCACGACACGGGCGCGGCGATGAGGAGGACATTGAGCAGTGAGTAGCAGATCATGTTCTTCGCGCTCTGGAGGTACCACGGCGCCGGGCCGAGCGGGTGCACGGGCGTGATGAACACGCGGAAGGTCAAGTTCCCGCGGGAGAAGGGCGGGGACGCGTCGCGGGCAGCGGCGATGGCGGCAGCGGTGTGCTTATCGTCGTCGAGTGTGGATTTGCTGGTCGTGCTCGAGGCAAGGGCTGTCTTCCTGCTACACTGCAGACTGCACAACTGGGAAAGGTATGTTGTTTTCATGTGCTTTCTGCTTTTCTGAAACAAGCTGGAATAACTTTAAGACTTGAAAAAGTCAACAAAAACTGGACATCAATTGAGTGCCTGAAAAGCACAGTGCAAGGCAGGTTGGAAAAATGGTTGGCAGTGACTGGGTTGTTGATAGTAGTGACAGCTTCTCAAGGCAAGTGCCGGCAGCAAGAAAATGCAAAAAGTGAGGATAGCCTTTGTCATTGTCACTCTGCCTTGAAATTGTCATCCTCACTGAGTGAAGTGGACTTTTCATCCTGACAGAATGCCTTGTAGTTGTCATCCAGAAAGAATGCCTTGGGTTGTGATCCTGCCAGAATCCCCCATGGTTGCCATCCTGATGGAATCCCTTGTGCAAGTCTGTCCCCCATGGATTGTCCTTAGGGCAGAGATGATCCTCAGAGCAGGGTAGTCCCTGGACAGATGTCTGGCAAGGACACTTTTCTGTCCAGGACAGAATTCTGGCAGGGACACTTGCTGGTCTGGTCTAGGATGGTCTGATCCATGACTGTCTCTGCAAAGACAATCTGTCCCAGGACTGTCTCCCTACAGAATATCGATTTGTACAGAGTCTCTGCTCAATCACTGTCCGTCCCAGGACAGCTTCTGTCCCTGAAAAGACTGTATCATTGAGGACTGTCACTGTCTTGTTGAGGACTGTCTGTGCAAGTACTGTCTGCTCAAGGTCAGTCACTGGACTCTCTGCTTAGGGAGTGTCTGCTCTTGGATTGCCTGATAGGGAACTGTATTTTTACTACAGGCCAGTGAAGGCTGGTACAGACTGTTGTTCAGTCAAGGAAATGCGGTCTGGTGGAAAGGACAGCAGTAAGTGTCTCCATCTGGTGGAGAGGAGGTTCTCCCCCTTCTGGAGAGGTTCTCACCCTTTGAATGAAATCTCCATGATATGGAAAGTGTCTCCACGCTGTGGAGAGTGTCTCCATGTGGCAGAGAAGGTTTCCAGACAGTGTAGAGGATGGTCACCGCCTGCCAGAGCAGTTCTCCACCCTGTGGAGGAAATCTCCATGCTATGGAGAGTGTCTCCATGTGATGGGGAAAGTCTCCAGGCAACTGAGAGTGTCTCCAATGTCAATTAATAATGTGACTTGCTCACATCAAATATTGGATTTCAATGCTCCTAATCACCATCTCAACATGGAGAGAAGTTGCTCCAGTCCTTGCAAACAAGCACAGAGTCTGCTTGTGCTTCAGCATTATGGCCTTGCAATTGCCCAGTACACCCCAGACGGACATGACATATCATTCGAATCAAAGACATGCTTCCGAAAATTGTCAAAAGCATCTCCCTGTTCATAGGCACAGGGTCACACCCTGGTAATCCCTTGTGACAGCCAGGGCCCCAGACTGACTTCTGGCCTGAACTTTGCCTGTACCACATGGATTGGCATCAGAGGGGTGCCAGGATCACCGCCAGGGTCATTGGAAATTAGAAATATATGTGAGCCCTGTACTGTGTCATTGTAGGGAGTGTGCACCTCTTATGTCTGCAGTGACTTGCTAGTTGTTGTCATCCAGACATAATCAATAGCTGTTGGACACTGCTGTTTCTGTACCACAAATTGGATGTCAATTAAGAGATCAGCTTCCCATGCTTCAAATCACCACATAAAAATTGAGAAAAGTTGCTCCAGTCCTTTCACACAAGCCGTGATTAGACTTGCACTGGAGCAGTAATGGCAGGGCACTCTACCAGACTGCGCATCTGGACATTCCAGAACTCTCACATAAGAGAAAAGTGTACAAACATTGCTAGAAATATCACCTAGAACATGGGTCCAGAAGGTGTTCTCTCACAATCACTGCCTCCACACAACAGAGTGTCTCCACATGACAGAGAGGAGGTTCTCTGCATGCTGGGGAGGTTCTCCACCCAATGGCGGACATCTGCATGCTGTGGAGGACGTCTCTACCCTGGGATGAAGGAGTGAAGGAGTGAAGAAGTTAAAGACTGAAGGACTGAAGGCATGAAGGTGTGAAGGAGCACAGGCCTGTAGGACTGAAGGCTTGAAGGAGCAAAGGCCTGAAGGACTGTAAGAAGTGAAGGGCTGAAGAAGTGGCTGACCTCCAGACAAGGCAATCCTCCAGCACAGGCAGGCTGAGTCTTACCCTCAGACATTGGGCTGACACACAGACACACCTTGGCAAATGACAGCAGGTGGGGACCACTGGCTTCAGGCTCATTTGGTCCACTGCTGCAGCTGAATGATGATTTGGTGACTGTTATTGTAATTCAGAGACATATCTGATTCTGGGAAAAAAGTGGTATTCAATGCACTGCAAGCAGGCTGCACCCAGTGTGACTTCAGGGCACTAGACTGACTTCAGGCTTGTTTGGTTCAATACTCCTACTGCTGAAGCTCAACCAGCTGTAAAAGTGATAGAGATATATATATCCCTGGAAAATAAAGTCGTATGTCACTGTGCTGCAAGTGGGTTGTACTGGCATGACTTCAGTCATGTGCAAACAGCTTCAGTCTAGTAGAGGTGGCCAGTCTGTGGAACACTGATGCAGTCTGTAGCCTATGTGCACTAGATTGGGAGTAAACGGGACAGGACTGCACTATTCTGGAAAGTATTGCATTGGACTGCACTGAAAGGCACTGGAATAGACTGGAGTACCTGACACCAGACTGTACTGAATGGAAGTGAACTGGATGAGACTGGCAATACCATGTTGGTCATGGGACAAATGGTACAATATCAGAAAACTGTAGCCCACTGCAGCCTGCCAAGACAGCATTCCAGTCTTGTGCAGCCAGTGCAGCCCATACTTGAGTCTTAAGGAGACTGGAGACTGCTCCCATCAGGAGACAACTAGACTATAGGATATGAAGCAAGAGATTTTTAGAGAAATTCTGGAAAGTGTAATTGACAAAAGGGAATGCTAGAATCTTGGCCCGGACAGGGGAGGAAGGGCAAAAAGGATGTCGCTGGGCGGAATCGAACTGCCGTCTTCACGGGTCAAAGTAACCACAACGTGATGTACTAACCACTATACTACAGCGA
>JTLS01000768.1:0-13977 GCA_000826855.1 Basidioascus undulatus
TGAGAGGGAGTGAAGGACGCTTGCTGCGGAGGGCGGGGGTGGGGGAGGGGCGAGACCAGGAGGGGATGGGGACTTTGAGCTTCCCGCCTTTCTCGCGGTACTTGCTTGCGTTGAGGGCCTGTGGTGATGGCGGAAATGTAAGCATCAGGCTAGCATAAGTAACGAAAGCCAGGTGATTTGAGGGAAAGGCACGAAAGGGACCCACAGTCCGCAAAAGCTTCACAACAGCCACGATGTTCTCCGCCTGCGGCTTCACTTCGGGCGTGGCGCCCACGAGCTTGTCGAGGCGGAGCTGGACGGCCGCGAGGCGGATAGGCACGTCGTTCACGAGGTCGAGGTGGGACGGCTTTCCAAGTAGGTGCGCGAGGGCGAGGAGCGGCGGCTCGAGCGTGCTCAGGTGCGTGGGCACCACCATGCCAGGCGATGTGGGGGCGGTCATCTAAAAGTTGCGTGTCAGGAGAGCTGGGAAGTGGGCGACAGGCGGGAGCGAGACGCACCTTGATCCCCTCGACCAGCAGTCGGATGAGATCGTCCGACCCCGGGCGCGTTGATTCCGCCCACGAGACGATGTGCGCGCCTACTGAGGAAGGGACGTCCGCCCACCCTTCGCGGCTGTAGTAGTCGATGAAGGGGAGCGCGTCGGCGGAGTGGGAGAGCAGGAGGTCCGCGGCTGATACGGCCGCCTTTGGGAGGAGTACTTCTGCGAGGACGGTTGAGTGCGGGTTGAAGGTGGGCGGGGAGGTGGTGGAGGTGGGGGTAGAAGTGTAGGACGGGAGGGGGAGGAGGAGCGCGAGGAGGGTTTGGAGCTCGGTGGGCGTGCAGGATGGGATGGTCTGAGAGAGAGGATGGAGTGTGTCAGCAACAGACCTAAACAGGAGAGAAAGGGAATGGAAGCGGAAGGCGAAGGGAAACGGAGGGAGACGTACCGCAACGAGCCCATCGCGGAGTGTGCGCTCGACGGCGAGCGAGTGTCGGGCTGCGACGTGCACGACGGGGCGCACGACGGGGGACGCGAGGAACGCGAGGACGTGCGGGCGGAGATCGCGGGCTGCGCTGTCGGTGAGGACTTCGAGCGCGGCGCGGGCGTCAAGCTCGACGTGCGCGAGCAGGTTGAGCTTGATCTGCTCGAGCTCTTCGGGGACGTCTGGGGGGAGTGTGCTTAGCCTTCCCGGAAACTGAAGAGTTGTAATAAAGAAAAGCGAGGGATACTCACCGGATTGCAAGAGCTGAATGAGCACGTCCGTGTTCCTCCTGACCCACCCCGGCTCTTTCCTGCTGAGCTCAGTGATGCACCCGTACCCCGCCACGCGGACCCTTGCGTCCGCGTCCTCGCACAGATCATACACCGCGTCGATGGCGGCCTCAGTGTGCTCTGGGAAGTGGGAGAAGAGCGTCGGGATGGCGCGCGCGAGGTGGAGCTGCGTGGACGGGTCGGGCGAGCGCGAGTGCGAGAGGAGCTGCGTGTACAGCGCTGGGGTACGCGTTGAGGACGCGGAGAGCAGCGCGAGCACCCGCCCGACTTCGGGGGGAGGCGAGGGAAGCGCGGCGGACATGCACGGTGGGGAGACCGGCGGTGGCGAGCGAGAGAATGGGGAAGGAAGGAGTAAGAAAGATCGGGAACACGACGAGGATGCAGCAATGTACGAACGCGGAAGTAGGCAAGCGCAGGGTCAGTTTCGTTCGAGGGCAACATGACGGCGAGTTGCGCCAGCGTTGAGCGCGTGCCAAACATCGCAGCAGAACGAGGTACCTACCTCGTTTGAAGACGAGATCAATGCCACGTATTCATCGAGTGTCCTTGCAGAAATAGCATTTCCTCCCATTGATTATCCTATTCCTGCTCTCCCCGATCGTGACTGAAGAAATATGCCTCGCAGCCTGAGTGACGATGCAGCGTCGACCGCTGCGGGGGTAGCACCCTCGACCCCGCCCGACGTCGATGTTGCAAGTTCACCAACATGAGCGGGCCCTTTAACAAGTTTATCTGTGTCTGCTTGTATCAGATTATTTGGCCACCTTGAGGTGCCAATGATACCGAGCCGACATAGACGTCGTCGGCGTCCGATGCAGCACCGATCGCGTTCGATTTCGACGTCAATGCCGCGTCTTGGTCAAAAATCCTCGCTGAAACCGCCTGTTCCCCCATTTATTTACATATCTCTGCTTTTTCCTATGGTGAAGGACAGTCACATCGCAACCAGATCATGTAGCCTCGACGTCGGTCGGTGATGCAGCGTCGACATCGACCCCGAGGCATGGTTCGTGATCAAGGCCAATGCCAGCGCTGAATCCCAGAGATGCTTGATTGCAAATTGAGAAAATACCACCTGCGAAACACCGAGTAGAGAGACACAAATTATGAAGAGACACCGACTAGCAGCAGACACCGACTAAAGAGACCCGAGAACGAAGGAGGCTCAAAGGAAACAGTTGCTGATCAACCGGAAAGAACCTAGGACTGAGAGGAACAACAAGCAACACGTACCACTAGCGAAACAATGGAGAAAGAAAGGGGATACGATGCAACCAAGTACACAAGGGAGAGAGAGAAGAAAAGACGGCAAAGAATAACCGCTTGTTCCACAGTCCGTGCCTATCCCATCTGGTGAAGGGAAGAAGGAAGAGAAAAGAACCCCATCGCTGCCTCATCGCCCCCACCCCTCCTCTGAGAATCCCCCTCTCCCCATCCCCACCCTGGCAAACCCTTCACTCCCATCCCTCACCGCAACCCTTTTACCGATTTCTCCTGGCCCTCCCATTCATCCGCCTCATTCAGCCTCCCCATCCCCCTCCTCACATCCTCACCACCACCCCCATCTCCCGCCTGTCGCTCCTCGGGGGCGCCCAAGAGGACCGATAGTGGTACGGCCCAGGCGCAGCCTTCGGGGGTTGCGACGCCCCCCTCCCAGCGCTGGTGCCAGCCGCACCTGGGCGGAACCGTCTGACGCGAGAGAATGAGGTTGGCCGCGAGCTCGCGCATGGCGACGTTGACGCTTGGGAACGCGTACCAGCTACAGAGTGTGGGGGTGGTGTGCGCGCGGAGCGAGGCGGTGTCTGTTGACGCAGCGTTCGGGTGTCAGTCGACGCCTTGAGCAATAAAATCAAAGGGAAATAACTCAGTGAAAGGCGCCCCGGCAGCCTGGAGGTGCAAGACTGAGAAGTAGGGCGTGACGGCGGCGGCGTAGGGCGAGCGTGAACCCGCGGACGGGTGATGTCACGCGGAGACTGTAGGATGAACGCCCATTGAGTATCGGCATGCTAATCTCCCTAAGAGGACTTGGAAGTAAACGCCTTCCAAACCTTCACAGGTTCGTCTGCCATAGCCCACTTGGCCAGGACGACCGTGACCTGTTGATGGCGTCGTCGCCGGTGAGGGGTGTCGCCTTGTTGAGTTGTGTCGGGGCGTCCTGCACTCGAGAAGAAGTGCCTGTGGGGCTGTAAGGGTTAGTCTTGAACACGGTGGGTAGAATATGTAAAACGGTCACGCACCCTTCGAGCGCGACCCTGCAGAGGCCGGCGTGGACTGAGGAGAAGGAGAACGCGACGAAGGAGGCGTGATGGGAGCGCGGATCTGAGGACCAGTCTTGGGGCCGCAACTAGGGATTTTCATTGAGGTCAGCTGAAACTTGCATTACGCGGTGTTCCATAAGCGAACACACCCTCAGCGTGTGCTCCGCGTTCGAAAGCTTCGCCGAAAGGGAGGCAATCTCGTCGCCCTTCTTGCGCAGAGTAGTCTGGGAAAGTAACAGTGAGTAATCATAACGCGGAAAAAAACGTATAGTGTCGGGAAAGAAGCGCACCGTTATCTTCTTCAAGGCCGCTTGCGTGGTCGAGAGCTGGCGCGACAGGGAGGCGTTGTTCTCGGTTTGCTCGGCGATGATGAACTACAGCAGCCTGTCAGTCAGTAAAGCGGACGAAAATAAAGTAGACGAGTGCCCACCTCCAAGCCGCGGCTCTTGTTCTGTAATAGTAGCGTCAGACAACTTGATGCTCCGAAAAACAACAGCAGAAGCGCACCTTCTCCCGGTGCAGCGCCTTGTCGTCTCCAGTGCATTTATTTTGTATTTCTTTACCGTCATACTGTCAGACAATGCTCCAGAGTGGGGATTATGAGACAATGATGAGACTAGATGCACCTTCCCTTCATTCGCCGCCTTCTGAGAAGTCGCGTGGCAATTAGAACAGGGCTCACAGTGACAGTCGATGCGAAGAAAACACACCTTCAACTCGGACACCGTTACCTGCATTCTTTTGGTATTCCTCCTCCTTTCCCTCAAAACAGTTTTATTAGCCACGTCCACCACATCGATGGGAGTATGCGGGCCTACCTCGAACGCAGCCAACTTCTTCTGTAGCGTCACGCAACATTATTTAGTACGTGACCCCCAAGTCGTGAAGCGCATGCGCTTCAAGCATAAACGTACCTTGACCTCCTCGAGCTCTCCCCGACGGGATTTTCCGGCTACAACCTGCTCGTACGCCCTCAAAGCTAAGAAGTGGCCCCAAACATATAGCCAATCGTGAACTTATCTCCGTCCCGACAGCCACGTCCTGAGGGTTATAGCGCATGTCAGTTGGCCACCCACCCGAACGAAGAGCAACGACCATGTTTAACACGCACCTTGCACTTCAGAGTCTTCTTCAAGTCTTTTGCGTCTCCTTCGAGCTTCTTCCCCTAGGCAGCGAAGCGAAGATCAGCAACACAGCAGGGACGGGTTCAACAGCAAACGACCCACCAAGAAAATATAGGTATTGTTCTGAGTCCATAGTGCCCAACGTCAGCTCTGAGCCAGGTATGCAAAACGAGCGACGACAAAGAAGCCAAGACCTCACTTTCAAATCATCAGACATACGAGACGTGTACGGCGTATCAAACGTTGGGCCAGTTACACGGCACGGCGGAGAACGAGAGCGAAAGCGACGCCCCCATGGCAGGGGCGAGAAGCACGAAGGTGGTGAAAGCGGTGGCCTCGTCGGCCGTGCGGGTTGGGCAACCGTAAAGTCGACCGTCGACAAACTACGATGACGATGCCCGCGACGAGAGAGCGTTGTAGATGAGCGCAAAGAGCGCGAGAGTAAGGATGACCAGCAGGATCGATGGCGCGAATATGGCTGGTACGCGATTGCTGGAGGAGTGGGTAGTTGGGTTGGCACTGCGAGTTGCTCGAGTAAGTGGGGAAGAGCGACGCGAGTCGCGGGCTCCCTTTTCGTTTCCCAGAGCGAAGGCTGAGAAGAGGGATTGGAACACTGCGCTGAGGCAGGCATGCAACCGCTGGAGCGTGCCAGTCGCGACCAAATTGCGTCCTGACGGCCGCGTAATGTTTTGCACTGCAAGACCTCCTCTCGTCGTAAACAGAACCTACCATTGATGAAGATTTCCCAACTATATTATATTCTAATAATATTACTTCAAAAAGCTGAATGGTCCGCCCGACGGGAGCCAGAAATCACATCCAAAGCAGGATGCCAGCTCCGCCGCCGTTTGCTTTGCAGGTCTGCAGGGACAGGGTGGAATTAAACAAAACCAACATGATGGGCATTAATCAGGGAATTAAAAAGTTTCTTAAGTTTTCAAGTGACCTAGACAAGGCTCATGGGCGGATGCGGCGGCCTACGCGTGGAATTGAAAATTTGCCGTTTCGCACCCTCCTAGGTGGGCTCGAAGCGTGAGGAGACCTCTATGACGCAGTAGAGACAAAAAAACCCCTTTCACATTGTACAGCCTTCTGGAAGGTGTTCTCTCCAGTAAGCCTGCAGCAGGCGGTGCACCAATTTACGTGGGTGAACACACGAACCGCCAGACTGACCCAGTGCCCGTGAAGTGTATGCGTGCCAGAGCCCATTACGAGTGGTCTCAGGAACATGTGCTTTCTTAAACATATGGAATCTTTCCAGGGTGAGCCTACTCAGGCCAGCAGGCTCTTTCATCCTCGCTCTTTCCTTCTCCTCTTCCATCTGTCAAGATTCGCGCGGGGTAATCCCGGAATAGATCAAGTGGACTGTGAACCAGTTGGTATTCCAGGGCGCCCCGCCGCCGGCGGGGACATCCTAGACCAAGCACGCCCGAGTTCGAAATGGCGGCCTTGTAGAGGGATGCCGTACACCGAAAGGACGAAGCGCAACAGGTTCGGGGAGGATCCAGAGAGTTGTCTTACATAGTGTCGGTTAGAGCAGACACTATGATGCCCAGTGGTTTAAGTCTTTCCCACCTTCACTGAGTCCTCTCTTTTGAGGAAGGAAGCATCCACGGCTCTTCGCGGAACCGCCAGTTTCGATTGGTTGAGCCTCTCAAGCCCAGCCTGGACCTGAGAGTAGCGTGCGGGTCCGAGACAGTCTTACACCATCGACAATACTCACCTTTTCTGCCTAGAAGATCCCAAGGAAAGGTAGGACGGGAACTCGTCGGCGGGGTCGCGCAAGCGTCTCGGAACAAAGGTCGGGTTTCAGATTCCCGCGCTGCTGCTTCAGCCTTTGTCCCAACCGCCCGCCCTGCCCTGCTCCACGCAACGCCGGTATTTCCTGCCGCAGTGATGCGCTGTTTTAATCCCCAGCTCCTCTTCTTTTGCCACCATCACCTCGAAACACGTCCATGACCGAGCCCTCGCTCTTCCAGCGCCGCCTCAAGACGCACTACTACCTCCTCCTGCTCGCTGCCATCGGCCCGCTTCGGGCCATCACGCCGCTCTCGTGGGTGTATGTGGCTTGGAGAACGCGGGGATGGTGGGAAGGAAGCTGGAATGGGCCGGGGGGAGTGTTCGAGTGGGCGGTCACAGTGCTGGCTGCTGTTGAGGTGAGTACTCGTGTAGGCTGTCCGATGGGGTGGGTGGTCCCGTGGCAAACAGCCCGTGCATTTGGAGGAGACTTCAGACCAGATTTCTCCTCCATCAATGATTCTGCATGAGGAATCGATGTGGCAATGACGGTTCTGACGCTCCTTCCCTTCTTCAACAGGCTCTCTTCTCGCTCCACCACCTCTACCTCGCGCACCTCGTCAACCGCGCGCCGCCCGCCGCGCCTATCCTCTCTCCGCACGAGACGAAACAGGCATTCGTTCGAGCACTGCAGATCGGATTGGACGACAACACGGGCCAGCATCCTCGTGCGCGCGGACGCCCCGCGGAGGTCGAGAACCTTGAGACGCTTGATCGGGAGGATCCGAGGGCGTACGATTTCAGGGAGAAGATGCGGAGCTGGTGAGTAGCTTTTTTTGGACTCTATTCCCAGGCAATACAAATCTCATGTCTAATGGGTATCAGGTTCCACTACGCGCCATGGGAAGACGTCCGTCCCCGTTATGGCTCCTGCTCTACTTTCATTCAGCTCATCTGTCGCTACTTTCAGATTCACCGCGAAGACGTCCTTTCCTGGCTATCATGGTCAATCCTGTCCGCCTCGCACCCTCCCGACCAGTCATCCGCCGCCCTGCTCTCCTCTTGCGTCGACCTTATCGAGCGCCGAGCAGGCTGTACCTGTCGGTAGCGCCCTAGCTCCTCGCAGTCTCTTACCACAAGACGCTGACGTGCTTTTCATACATATTCAGTCCCTCCTGGCCGGAATTCCGCGATACGCACCGTCCGCCTGACTGTCGACCCGGTCACGGTCCAGGGCCGGCCGCTCGTCGTCTACCTCGCGATCGACCTGCTCTATCGCCTGACGCGGGCGTGGCTTACGGGGAGGAAGGGATTTGAGCTCTGGAGGGCGGGGGAGATGGAGTATCTGGTCAGGGTGCCGCGAGAGGGCAGCGAGGGGCAGCACACGCCTGTGACGCTGTATCACGGGCTGGGAATCGGTGCGTCACGCAGTGTTCTATGCGAGGTACTCCGACTAAGCATGAGAAACCTCTACAGGCATCACCCAGTACTTCCAGATCATCAACACCCTCATGAACCACCTTCCCCACTGCCCGATCATCATCCCCCTCCAACCGCACCTCTCCATGGGCCTCTTTCACCGCCGCTTCCTCCGCCCCCCGTCGCGCGACGAAGTGTCCGCCGGGCTGCGCTCGGTCCTTTCCCGCTTACGAGCCCCGCAGACTTCCATCGCCTCCCACTCGTTGTCCGTCTCACGACCCTCATTTCCCCACCTGCTATGGAAAAGCTGAGCTGACGACCGCGTCCCGCCACAGCGGCAGCGTCCCCCACGCCTGGCTGCTCAAAGACTCGCCTGCGCTCATCTCGCGCTCGGCGTTCCTCGACCCAGTCGTGTTCAACCTCTTCGAAGGCGACCTCTGCTGGAACTTCTTTCACCGTCGGCCCGAAAACGGGTTCCAGCTCGCCATCTCGTTGCGTCTTCCTTCTCCCTCTCATCTCTCCACCTTCCCAGCTGAATTGGTGTATGACTCAAATCAGCTACTTCGTCGCTACCGAGCCCGGCGTCGCGCTCACCATCGGCCGGCACTTCTCGTGGACATGCAACGCGCTGTGGATCGACGACGTCGCGGACTCGCACGACCCGAGCAAGACGTTCTTCTACGTAGCAGCGAATGATGATCTGCTCGACGCCTCCGTGACCTCTCTTTTCCTCTTACCTTCCCCGTTTGTTCGGCTGAACATTGATACTGCGTGTTTGGACGGGGGCAGCGAGTCCGCCAGTACTTGGAGAGGCACGGGGTTGGCGAGACGCTGGTGTTTGATCCGAGGGCGAGGCATGCGACTATCTTGAAGGACGGGCGCTGGATCGAGAGGATCGCGGGGTGGCTGGAGGATGGGGTAATGCGATGAGGCGATCGCGTGAGGAGGCGGCAGTGGACTGTATGCTAGATGAGTTTTGTTCATGATTCAACGACCGCTTCCTCGACTTCATCCCGGGTTCGGAGACACTCCATTAAAAGCACTTATGGTTGGTGTTAACATGTTAGCAAATGTTAAGGTCGTCTGAGCTGCTTATGCTCATTAGTGATAACTCGGAATGCATATGGCCCGATTGCCTTGTCGGCCTTCAGGCGCCTCAGACCAAGCTCAGACACCTCGTTCACTGGCAACGCCTCCAAACTTACACCAGCCTCATTTCTACGTGCTTAACACCACGATTATGTCGGCTGAACGAAAAGATCCGCCTCAAGGTACAGATCGCATCGCCGGCTACAGACGCATACCGCCTCAACCTGAATCTACGGCACGTTCGCTTAGACTCTATGATGCAGCGGCCAGCAGCGCTCACCCTGCCCCTTGTCACATGGCAGTCTTCACAGCGCCACTCTCTGTTCGGTATCGCAGCCCTCATCCCAAACGAGACCTATGAAGGGTTCGATAGGTCGGGCAATGCCGTCCTCACCGCTACGTTCCCCCTCTTCCCCCGGGACCTTCCAGTTCAGAGTGCGCCCCTTTCCCCTCCCATCTCATCGATCTGACACTGGCCCGTTCTCCCCACGACAGTCGTCTCCAACCTCCTCCTCTCCTACCTCCTCTTCCAACCGCGCACGCTCTTTGGCCTCGGCGAGCTTCTGCGGTCCGAACCCGTCGCGCACGCGATGATCGTCCTGCTCTGGGCGTTCCAGCACCTCGGCGTCGCGTGGGTTGGGAGGGAAGAGTGGAAGTGGCGGCGGCATATGCAGGGGGATGTGAAGGCGTCGGTAAGTGACTTTTGCTGGGAAGAAGGCATTGCGTGGAATGTGGGACTGGAGGTTAGAGGAGGGCATTGTCCGAGGTGTTCATTGATGTGCTGTCCTTCCGCTCAGCTCGTCTTCCTGCCTCCGCTGCTTGGGCTGGCGTACTCCGCTCACCTCGTATTTAATCGATGACATCATGAGCCCTTCACATCTCGATTCGCATTGCGCGCAGGACGACTTCGCAGCATGCTCGCTATCGCTTCGCACAGATCGCTTCATTTACTCTTCATTGACGAGTTTCAGCTGTCTACTCAAGTCGTAAATGTCCATCGCAATGATGCAGTCTCTACCCTCCGCGCGTACCTCTGCAGCAGTAGCCGTGTTCGAGTCTCCGAGCATCTTTGAACAGCTCCTCTGCGTGGGTGGCTTTCTACTCGTCTATCATGCAACAATTCGCTCGATCGATCCTCCTTAAAATGGGATTTATAACGGTGATCGTCGTGGTATCAGGAGGTCTATTATTAACTCGCGCTAATAATACCACAACCCTCACGCCGCGAAAGACCCACAGCATGCACGCTGTGAACAACGGAAACCTGGCATCACCGCCTCGGCGACCCCTAGAGCAACGAGAAATACCAACCCTTTTTCAATTTATATCCAATTGCACACGAAAAATTTGCACCAAGTGGCAGTCGGCGTATGGCGGATGGCGGGAAGCAAAGGCCCCTCTCTGCATGGGAAACAACAGCAAGTATGCAGGAAAACCTGGTGACACTTGCGGTGAGCGCGCTCGTGCATGTACCCCTCATCAGCAGGCTTCCCCCATTCTCGTTCTGACGAACTGGGGGGTTTCAATAGAACTCCAGATGAGTATCCCTTTGCAACCACGAGTGATGATTATCGTTTCAATCACGTCCCGCATTCGCTGCTCCTTCAGAGGCCACTGACATCTCCACTGTCGTGCGCTTACAGCGGAAGGTTGGGCAAGCGGCGATCCCGCCGTTCTGCGCTGCGTGCCGGACTCCGAGAACAAGAGTGCGCCTTTACCCATCGCTACCCCCCTCTTCCCTCCCTTCACCGGTCTGACGAATACTTCCTCGTTTCAGTAGTCTCCGTTTCCATAGTCTCTGTGCCTACTGTTTCTGATCTGTGCATTGCCTGCTGGCAAGTTGCAAGTTGATGTCGCCGACGCCGGAAGACGAACAAGCAAGCTGCCTGCAGCGTCCACAAACATCCACAAACGAGACCTAGTTGCCGGACACGGTACATAAACACACCGCCAACGCCCCGTGGCGTCAACAACGAGCTGACAAGAATCCGCATGACGCGTTGAGCACCCTCAAACAACCACTAGCAAGAAGGCCGCGATGGCCATGTATCCCTGGCAAGTCCTTCCGCCAAGTGGCTTCCATCGAAGTGAGCCTGAGCACCTGGATGAATGACTCTCACTCCCTCATCATTACCACGGCAAAAGGCTGCAGAAAAAGGTCTTTGGGAACGTATAGCCAGTTGCACACACCTAAATCGAAGGAGTAAGGCAATGAGGAGTCAAAGAGACTTACCATCTGAAGACCAAGTCTAGGCGGCGGTTCTCAGCTCACGCACTTCTTCAGACAGAAGCGCGTCAAGGAGGGCGACACCTTCGACCTGTCTTTCGCGTGGGACGTGTAAGTCGCCGCGCTTACTTTTCCTTTTGATACTGTTTCTTCCAGAGCCCTCAAAGCTTTCCTCCACCTTCAGCAACAATGCAACTTCTGCAAGGACGCGGGCGCCGAGAACGACGGCACCGAGTTCCAGTTGAAGGTCGGCAAGCTGGACGACGTCCACGCTCGACGGAACGCCCGCGACTTCGAGTCATCGTCGCTGCTGGGCGACGTCAACGTGCCCTGTAATGGCACCCGGGCCCGCCTCCCCATCTTCAAGACCTCCAAAGGGCAAAACGCACCTCGTTCTCCACGACGACGCCCAGCCTGGGGAACGAGGTTTGGATGGACGCGGGCGACGAAGACGACAAGCTGGACTCGAACATCGACTGTACTGAAAACAGCAGGGTCGACGATTCCTCTGGTGAGACTTCCAAGGCAGACTGTTACTCTGTACGCCGGTCTCGCTGATATTCTCAAACAACACGTCATCTTGGCGCGGGGGGTCGTCGTCTGCTACAGGTCCGCGTTTACTACTTTCGTGCTTTGATGTGGAAACATTTTTGAATCGATGTAGTCTCTTCTTATAGTGATTTTCCTGTATGATATACGTTCCATTGCGTTACATAGGACGGTCGAGTTTACAGTGCAAGCCAAGTTCAGACGATTCTTCCCTGTCATCAAAGTCGCCTAGTGATTCATACAACCATCTGGAAAATTGGTCCCTGAAGGTAGAAGTCAGTTTCCCAGAAAAATAAATACTTGATGCAAAGAGAGAGGTACAGTTGCTGCCTGTCTTGTGCTGTTCGAGCGCCGCCAAACGAGCGTCGAACTGTGACATTCGTTTACGCCCCAGCTCTGTGCCGGTCGCGCGAATGTCAGCGGCAGCTACAGCCAAAAAGGGCTATCGCATCAACGGAAGCGGCACTCACTTGCAGCCGGCGTCCTCGACACGTTTCTGTGCAGCAAGAGAGGACACGAACGCCTGATCGCTGAGATATCTCAACCGAAGCAGAACGGGAAATAAGCTTACAGCACCACGGGTCATACAGGCACTTTTGAGCTTCTTGTTGATCGCGAAGCAGGCGTTGTTGCAGACCTCCTTCGCGCCGATGCGCTGGTCGCCACGCTTACCAGTGAAGGGACCACAGCGGAGATTGAGTACCCCTTTGTGCTCTGGGGCATTGGCCCCCGTGAGGAACCCGAAGATGGCGAAAGCACTGAGAAGGATGACGGTCGAGAGCTTGGGCATGGGGTCCACAGAAGCGGCTGGGGATCGGGGCGACGACGCTTCGACGCCCATTCTTATAGGGAGTCGAAGACGCTGAGTGTGTGATGGACCTGCACATGTGAAGCTTCAGTTACGCCCCCGATTCGGCGCTTGCGTGGCTGCAACACAGGCATTGATCCGAGTTGCACAGGATGAGTGCTTGCTCTCGGTCGGACATTGATCTGATGTCAACTTGCAGGCGATCTATGCGGATGTTCACCGGGATCAAGTGTGGATCATACTCTAGGTTGACCATGGAAGTCAGCACCTCGGGCTCGGAGGAGCTTAAGCTCGCTCTAAAGGTACGCTCCAGACATCAAACAGAGCCATTTTCTGATTCCGAGACTCCAGCCAAAAACTGACCACGACGCAACGAGGCGAAGCGAAGCCGAATGACCGCGAAAAGCAGCAAGAAGGGTCGTTCACCGCCCAACGGGGCGCGAAGCCGAGCAAGATGGAGCGTGCCGCCGTGGGTGAGTGCATGAACCGGATTTGGTTAGTGGGGTCGGCAAGGCTCAGTTGCAAGCGAGCGAGCGAGGGTGAAACGAGAGCGAGGTATCGTGTCAGCGCGAAGGCGACTGGAGCGCGGAGCACGCGGGCGTATCGAAATGGAGCATCTTCCTGCGAGGGAGTATAGCATATAAGTGGTCCAGCGCCCAGAAACAAGCACATAGGCAACGGAAAGTGAGCCAGCAGAAGGACCTCCATCTCATGCTTTCGTCGATGAAGAACATGGCCCCAAATTACCCAGAAACACACCTATGCCCAATCCACACCCGGTCCACGGGAGGGCAAGGGAACAAGAGCGAACGGAAGTGAGGATGAGGAAGGCAAAGGCAGTCAACACGGCTTGGAGATGGTGGGTGTACGAGGACAAGAGAGCAGGGAAGCTGTCGAGCGCGAAGGCCCGCCAAGTTGCCGCCAAGTCCCACAGTCGTAACGCACACGTGACCGATTCCCACGCTACCCTTTCAGGGGCAGCAGCGAGATGGAGATGCGGGATGCGTTCCAAGTTGCTCTCGAGCCGCACACGACACTCTCTCCGTTCACGCACTGACGATACCCTAACGATTCTACGTATCCATCGATAATACCGTACCCTTTGCTCTATTTGCAAACTCGCGAGTGGATATAGCGAGCGGTGAGACTGGCTCCGAGTGCGGGAGGTAACTTGACGGGTGCGTGGTGGTTCCAGAAACAAGCATGGGAGTGGAATGTGGGCGACCTTTGGTGTATGGATGGGAGAAGATGGGATGGATGGGATGTTTAAGACTGCAAGAGCTAGAAATGTCGTCCCCATTCGATCACAGAGGTGCAGTTGACTTTCTTTTTACGCAGCACACTGACACAGATCACCCCTCCTACAGACCCATCTCCCTACAATCACATATTCTCGCATGGTTTCACCCTCTTCGAACCCCTCCGCCGGCTCCGGCAGCAGCACTACTACTCCTCGCGCCTCCCCTCGCGCCTCTCCACCCGAGACCCTCTCACCCTCCTCCGCGCCCTCCCGA
>JTLS01000077.1:0-34369 GCA_000826855.1 Basidioascus undulatus
GGGAGGGGGCCGGCTGCGCCGGGCGTAGGGGTGGACATGCTTGCTGTGGATGGTGGTATAATGGGGTTGGGGCAAGTCAAGTCAGTGAAAGAGGTTTGAGGTGATAAGTTGTCGTGTGAGCCCGGATGTAAGACGGGAGAAATGCTCCGATGTGCGGGTGCAGCGGAAGGACATTCTGTCTCCGAGACGCATAACTGGGCAGGCTGGTTGGCAGCGCAGCCTGCAGCGTACTGGTCCATCGGGCTGTTATCTCGAGTCCCCTCCCACCACTCGTCGGAACGCAGGCGCATACGAGTTCAGGATCGCGGAAAGCGCGGACGGACCTGGTGCTGCAGACTGCCGGTCCGTTTCACTCGCTTCACCTCCCAGCGGCGTGCGCACGGGAGAAGAACCAGGACCGATGATGGTGGCGGTGGAAGGAAGATAGAGAATGATGCTATAGCTCGGGTACGAGACGTTAAGAAGGGCCAAGGCGGTGCTGTGCTGTGAGGATAGCACCTGCTCAAGCCAGCTCGGGTGTCAGCGCGTGGGAATATCGTGCGGCACTGAGAACGCCTAGCGGTGCTGCGCCGTGGCCTAAAGGGACTTACATCCGTTTCAGTCTACAGCGCGGCGGTAATACAGCCTTGGCACGCGGCGAAGGAGCCCATTATTCTGTTGTGTAGCGAGCGAGGACGCGGCGGCGAGCGAGAAGGCGCAAGACGGCGACGGCGCGGCGCCTGCGCTCGACTTCGGCGCTGCTCGTTGCTCCTCCGACGTCAACTCCCTCGCCCTCCTCCTCGCCCACCCACTCGCTCACCATGTCCGCCGCGCCCTCTGCCCCTGCGATCCCCCCGCGCTCGGAGGACATTGTCGGTGAGAAGGTGCGGAACCCCTCTCGAGTCCAGGTACTCTGGTGGGTGTAGGGTGATGCTGATGATGCAACGATGGATGGGACCGGAACAGACCGACCGCTGCCTCGCCAACTTCCTCGTCAAGACCGCGACCGGCTTCGGCGTCGGCGTCGTCGCCAGCGTCATCCTCTTCAAGCGTCGCGCCTGGCCCGTCCAGCTCGCGACCGGCTTCGGTGCCGGCTGGGCGTACGGCGACTGCGACCGCGTGCGTGTTCTCTCCCCCTTCCCTTCTCTTTCATTTTCCTCTTCACCTTTAAAACTCTCTGTGCTTTTCATTCACGTGCTTACTTCTCTTTCCCTGTGGGGCAATCTCATCCGACCAACAGCTCTTCAACCCTTACGCTCGTGCGTCTTCCTCCTCTCCCTTCTCTCCTTCCTCCCCCCCGCTCACCCTCCGTCCGTCCTTCCAGTGCCCGGCGTCAAGGTCCTCCCTTCCACCACTACTCGTCCTACCTCCCAATAGACGTCTCCTTTCCCCATCTCCTCCCAACGATGTAACGCAAGCCCGAATCAATCACCCTTGCCCTGGCCCTGCATGCCCTAGACCCGCCTCTCCTCCCACACCGGCGCGTCCCGTGAATCAAGCGACGGCCCCGCCGGGGGCAGGACGACCGGTACGCCCAGTGCGCCCGGATCGCCCGGGCCCCGCTGCTCGGGCGGGATGAAGCGCTTGCGCTCTTCGCCGAGGACGACTGTGCGGAAGTGTGAGCGTGAGACCCGGCTGGCTTGATGCCTGGAAGAGAGAGAGGGGACGCACGTCGCTTGTAGAGGATCCCTGGAAGACGCGTCCGGCCGATTGTCAGTCACTGTAGCAAAGCCGGAGTGGGAGGAGAGAGGCGTACAGGAAGACGCGACCAGTATCGGCGCAGAGACAATGATCACCTGTGTTCCCCCTTCCCCACACTCAGGTTCCCTCTCCCTCTCCCCTCCCTCCAGTACCTGATAACCAACGTACACGCATCCTCTGCGCATTAGGGTGCAGTTTCCGTTGCGAGCTCATCGTGTCGTTTAAGCCCAGCTACTTCCGAGCGTGATAGAGAAGGTGGTGGTGGTTGCCTTCCAACCCTCATCATGTCCTCCTCCCCCTTGTCCTCCATCCCCCCGCCCGACCCCGCGCTCCTCGCCGCCCTCAGTTCCTTCCACGCCCATCCGTTCGACACCGACCCCGTGTTCCAGGTTTATCCCGTCTCCCATCCCCATCCCCGTTTCCCCAAGCCCTGAACCGACCATGAAGGGTTGGTGTGGGGGGTATGACAGGCCGGCCTGCCCGCGATCCTCGCTCTGTCGCTTGGGCCTGATGCGGGCGCTGAGGAGAGAGAACGGAGGGTCTGGGACGCGAAGGTGTTTTATTTCGGGAAGATGTACGTCCGTGCTTCTCCTTCTTTCGCTCCCATAGTGCTGAGCGAGGAGGATCGGCCGTCTGCGCGAGCAGGAACCCCACCCTCCCGCCTATCCCGCTCGACTTCTACCTCCACTGGCGGACAACGCAACCCACCCCCGCCCCTCTCTCTTCCACCACCACCACCCTCCCCACTGTCCCTGCCCCTCCTGCCGCTGAAGGCACAGGGGCCGAAGCTGGAACCGGAGCCGGACAAGCAGCAGGAGCTGACGGGCAAGCAGGAGGGGAAGGCGACGGCCCGCCCTACCCGCCGAGCTTCGCGCAGCTCGCGGAGCTCATCGCCCAGGGAAGGACGGACGAGATTCCTGGGATACGGACGATCGAGGAGAAGGTTTCTGTGCGTCTTCTTCCTGCATATTCCCTTACCCTTCCCTTTCCCTGGCTCTCCCTCTCCTTTCCTTGAGCCTAGGAAGAGCCTTGGAAGAGAAAGCGTGGGCGTGGGGATCGGAGTGTGCGGTACTGATTCGCGGTCATGGGCGGGGATGGTGGGCAGGATGAGCAACCGAGCGAGCGGAAAGCCGCGGTGCGGCGGAAGCCGTGGGAGGTTGCGCAGGAGGAGGGGTAGGGGGAGAGTGGGAGTGCGGGTGCGTGAGATGAGGAGGGCGGCTCTGCGGGAGGCAGGGAGAAAAGGAGGAAGCAAGGAGCAAAGGGGAGAAGGAGGGAGGATTCATTCATTCATTCAAAAGGCAAGTCAGGTCGGGGCGTGTGCAGGGCTGATTGCGAGGCGGAGGTGGGCGGACGTGCTGCGTCCTTCCGGACTTGCTGTTCTCCGTTGGACTCGATCGAGGTCGCACGGGCGTGAGGACGAGGACGAGGCCTACCTCGCTAATCCTCCCATGAGCAACGCAAAACAGGGTGATGTGCGGGACAGTCCTCGTTCTCGTTCTCGCGCCCGCACGGGCTCGCTCGAGCCCAGTGGCGATCAACATCGACGCTCCTCGCTCCTCGGGCTCTTGGGCTCTCGCAAACTTCTATGGAGAGCATGCTCACTAGCTGTGTCGACCTGCCCTGCCCGCCCGCTCGCTCACTCGCCTGGCCAAGGCTTCGACTCTCGCCTTCGACTCTCGCCTATGCTCGCTAACAGAATCTCAGGGCCAGCCTGCTCTGGTGCAGGGCAACTCTTCGTTCAGGCGTCCTTCTTCTCATATGCATGATATCGTTCCGTTCTTCACGCCTAAGCGTCTGTGATTCCCATTCAGAAGTCGCAGCCGCCAGAAAGGCAGCCAGCGAGCGATGGGAAAGGAAGCGGAGCTGGAGCGCGAGTTGCGGAGCCCAGCATCCAGCTAGGACGTATCGGGCTGCGTGGTCCTTGTTGCAATGTTGAACATGCACGGAAGGTATTGGTGCTGCGAGAGGTGTCAAAGCCGAGGGCAGTGGCAGTGGGTAAACAACCCCGTCGTCCTTCAGCGCCGAAACGGCAAGGACACTGCAAGCTTCGCTGCTTTTACCGGAAGCGGTGGAGTGAACGAGGTAAAGCTCCGATGGATTAGTACGCACTGCAGGACGGTCGCAAAGTCTTCACGCGCAGCGGCTCGCACAAGCACCTCCGAGATATGCATCCCGAAACATCCGCTGTTGGTGGCTGCATACGCCTGCCGGAACATATTATTTTCCTCTCTGTCTTCTCCAAAACTTGCCTCACTCGTCCACACGGTGGGTTTGTTCCTCGAGCAACCCATGTTCACCTCCCATTGATCTGACGATAGGCCCAGTTCAACCAGGTCCTTGGACAACACAAGACGCACTACAGGAGCTTCATCCTCAGCTTGATACAGAATACGCCATCCAAGAGCGACTTAAAGATATGCAGGAGCCGGAGAATTTGCTCAGCTTCACCGTCTTCCTCAACGAGGAAGCAGTCGGCGCCCGTCTGCAAGCCGGCCTCGGTCCGCCAAACCGCCCACCGTTCGCCGACAAGGACGCTCGCGACCCAGCTGGAGGGTATGATCATGGTGCCCTCAGATCCCTCCCGTGTGTGTCGCCCAGTCCACTGCTCATACTTGGACCCTTCAGTATGACGACGATGGCCAGCATCAACCCGACCTCACGCAACACGGCCCTCTGTGCTTCACCGGCGAGCCGTCCGTTTCAGAGCGAGATCTGACTCGAGAGCTATCCTGACTCAAATTCCCACTCTCCCGCAGATGGGCCGTCATGGAAGGCTTGAAGAGGATCTCCCTTCGGTGCCCTGACAATGCTTAGATCGGCGGTCAGGGTGAGTCTTGCCGGTTGCCACTGCATCTGAGGCACCCCTCGCTGACGTGCTCCTGTCGTTCCACAGGCATGCCGAAGCTGTACACGATTACGCTCATCCCGAATATCGACGGAAAGCAGAAGTACGTCAACGAGGCGTACGAAATACGCTTGGGTCTCTAGCGCGGGTAGACTTACTCGCTTGGGCGAGGGGCACTTCGGCGCTGATGGAAGCTGTGTGCCTTATATATTGGGTTTTTTTTTCGGTGCGGATCTAGTGAAGCCTGCTGGTACTACTGCACTTCCGTCACCTTGACGGTCTTTTCGATACTAATACTGACAGCTTTCACCATACATTGGCGTGACCACATCATCCTTCCATGTGAAACAACTGTCCTTGATACCTTTCAGGCTGCAGCATATTCCTGCAGTCCAGATTAAGGTGCACATCGTTCTAGCCATAATTGAGCCAGTACGGGTTGTTTGTTGCGAGCCGGTCAGTGCTACAGAGGGCATTGTTTCCAGTGGTGCGTTGAGATGATTACTGTCTCTTAGTCGCTGAAGACCTTATCAGACGCTGCAGAGTGCCTGGACCTGGCGACCTGCACTAAAGTAAACAGTGTACAACTGAGAGAGAACAGCGCGTTGGTTTGAGGCTCTGAACTGACATCCAGTTTTCGGGTTATCATAAGCGTACTTATTCAAGTCAGGCCTCTCTATACAACTTCTGGAAACTTGCAGGTCCCGGTGCGGCGGGAAGAAGGCAGATCTGACGGCAGCGAGCTCAAGGAAACTCCATCCCGATGGTCGTCCTGATCATCCAGCCCGCAACGTCAAACGCAGACCGGGCCTGATGAAGTACATCCTCAGATCCCCCCCATAAAGTTTTACTGGTCATTACACTCCTAATCGCTTTCAGCTTGGCAGGCGGCGGTGGGTGTAAGCTGCTTTGGCACCCCCGCAAGAACACGCTCAGGCACTAGGATTCATTCTCGAATCGTCATAACATTATTTTCAATAATAAGGCATGGGTGCGCAAGGACTTCAATTCCCGTGCAGATTACGCTGTTGGTCTGATCGGGAGACGGCAATGTCAGGCGCTGCTGAGGGCAGCGAAGGCGGAGCGACCCTTCGTCGGTGTCCCAGCAGTTCTAGATGGTGCGCTCTCGTCAAGACATGCGGTGATTGCGATGGATGGATCGGCGAAAGAGGCGGAGCATGCAAACGCAGGACGACGTGGGAGCAGCTACACCGACGACCGATCTTGACGGTCATCCCGCGCAATGGAACATGACCGTCGACCCCTCGCTCGCAGCCAGACCGACGGAGCCGCATTTACGCAGACGCCGGAACGGGCACACACTAGACTGTGCACATAACGGACACGCGAGGGCGAGATTGCGTCACGAGCGTAGTTGCACAGAGGGGTAAGAAGGCGGCATGCGCATACAGGAGTAGCAGTACGAGAGAACACAACCCGGAGTGGAGAAGAGGAAACGATCGCCTGAAGGGGCGAGTCGTTTACTTCTCGGGGCTGGTGACAAGCGACGGAGGGTCAGGAGGTGCGGGAGGTAAGGGGATGGAGTGGGAGGGGACAGGGAAGACATACTTCTGGTTCATCTTGCGCTTGCCGTTGGGGAGAAGAGTGACGTTGACGAAGCGGCGGTTGTAGAGGATGCGCTGAGGGGGAGGGAGGAGGTCAGACATGGTTGAGATGAGGGAATGGAAGGCAGTGGGCTCACCTTCTTCGCACGCTGGAGACGCGGAACGAAGGGGGAGAGTCAGTAAACCTCGTGAACACTCGGGCCCCTGCACGTCCATGGACAGCGGGTGGCGGTGCGAAGACGTACGCCCTTGGGGACCTGTTGCCAGCGACGCCTGAGTCAGTGATGGTTACTCCTGCCAACACGCTGAAATGCGGCCGCGCACCTTCTTCTTCTCCTGCTTCTCGACCCTATGGAGGAAGGGGAGTAAGCATCGCGAGGACAGGAGGGTGAAGGGAGGGAAAAGATAGGACGTACTTGGGAGCCTGGGAGCGGACCTTACCGGCACGAGCGAGGGAACCGTGAACCTTGCCCATGGTGACTGGCGGGGAGAAGGGCGAGGACTGATGAGCACGTTGCACGGAGGTGGAAGGGGTGGTGTGGCGGGCCAGGCTTGGTCGAAGGAGGTCCCAAGTGCTCGGAAGTTGCCCGAGTCCCTCCTTCAACCCCTTGAAGCCGCCGGTTTGTCCATGAATCCCTCCTCCTACGCCTTGCTGCCGCCATTCCAACAGTCAATTGCGGAGTCAACTCACCTGTTGGTATGTGGCAACGGAGAGTGAACGAGAGCGAGACGAGCGAGCCAAGAGAGTCGGGACGAAAAGTGTGCCCAAGTCGGGGGGAAGCGAGCGAGTGGCGATTCGGACGAAAAGTGGATGTGCGAGGATGTGATTTTCAAAGTCCTACGGTCAGTGAGAGAACAATAAAAGCGACTATCAGCAATTCTGTACGCACACTTGGTGACGAGGAAGATCGAAGGAGGAGGGCAGGCTTGGGTGAAGATGGGCGCGCGGGCGCGCGCAGAGGAGGAGCTTACCTAACACAACAGAAAAACTTGTGGCCGAGCGTGCGCCGGTGTAAGCCTGGCTTTGGGCATCCCTCTTCCTCTTCCTCCCCAGCCGTTGGTGCAAGGTCGTTATTCTCGCCGTTGTTTTTGTCGTAAGACGTTACTGACATTCTGCCCACCACGCTCCCTTTCACCCCGACCGTCATCACCCCCGCCGCGCTCGCCGTCGCTCTCTGTTCCGACCCCGACCGTCTTCTCGCACTCCGATTCGCTCGTCCGACTTCTCTATTTTTTCTCTCTTGCACTTCACCACCCACCACCCACAGATCCGCCATGTCGACGACTGTCCCCTCCGCCGCCGTACGCTTTCTGCGCTCAACGCTGCAGTAGCGCGCGCACCGTCACTCACACGGGTGCTGGGCTGGGATTGGGGAATGCAGCACATCGAGGTCCCGGAGACGCTCCTCAAGAAGCGTAAGCAGGACACCAAGGCTCGGGAGGAGAAGCTTGCCAAGGCTGCTGAGGCTCGCAAGGTGCGTGCTCTCTTCTTCTCTGGTTGCGGCGGCGACACCCGGGTCCTAGGAGCGCGAAGGGGAGCGTGGCTCTATGATGCATACGGTACAACCACTTTGACGCCTAGCTCGCTTCGGCGGGCGGTGATGGCGCTAAATCCATCTTTCGGGACTGATCCCCACGCTCTCCTTCCTCTTCGAGCTCTGGGGACCTCGATGCTGCTGCCGCTGGCTGTCGCTACTCGGTCATTGAAGCGCTGACGGGCGGGATGGACTTGTCGTTGCGGCGCACCCACAGGCCCAGAAGGCCAAGCGCAAGGTCATTTTCAAGCGCGCCGAGGCCTACGTCAAGGAGTACCAGGCCAAGGAGCGCGAGGAGATCCGCCTCCGTCGCGTGGCCCGCGTTGCCGGTGACTACTACGTCCCCGCGCAGCCCAAGGTCTACTTCGTGATCCGTCTCCGCGGGTGCGTAGCCCTCTACCAGTTGATGTCGCAGGGGGATGGTCGAGGCTGATCTGGGGTGCGGGAAACAACAGTATCAACGAGATCGCGCCGAAGCCTCGCAAGATCCTGCAGCTCCTACGCCTGCTCCAGATCAACAACGGCGTCTTCGTCAAGGTCAACAAGGCCACCGAGCAGATGCTCCGCCTTGTCGAGCCCTACATCGCCTACGGGTGAGTCTGCGCTCTCTCCCCCCACTCCAAGCTTCCCCTTCCCTCCCTCCGCATTCCCCTGGAGGCCGAATCTGACCGCGGTTCCGTCCCTAGCGAGCCCAACCTCAAGTCGATCCGCGAGCTCGTCTACAAGCGCGGCTACGGCAAGGTCAACAAGCAGCGCATCCCGCTCACCGACAACGCGATCATCGAGCAGGCCCTCGGCAAGCACGACATCATCTCGGTCGAGGACATCATTCACGAGATCGCCACCGCCGGCCCCAACTTCCGCCAGGTCACCAACTTCCTCTGGGTGCGTCTTGCGCTCTGGATTTCCAGTCTCGCGTGTGCGCAGGAGACGGGTGCTGATGCGGACGAGGTGCGTGAAACAGCCGTTCAAGCTGTCCAACCCCAACGGCGGCTACCGCAAGCGCAAGTTCATCCACTTCGTTGAGGGTGGTGACACCGGCAACCGGGAGACCCACATCAACGCGTGCGTCTGCGCTCCTTTCCCTCTCGGCCTCCCTCCCTTCTCCAACTAACGGATCCTCTTATCCTCCCCTTCAAACAGCCTCATCAAGGCCCAGCTCTAAGCGGTCCGATCGACGGTCGTGTTCTTGTGCCCTCCCTTCGGCTAGCCTATGTGATGCGTGTTGCTGCGCTCTTGTCGTCTTTGTGGTTCGGTCGCAGGCGTGGTATGGGTATGATGCATGTATAGCCCCTCGCATTATCTTTCTCTCACTGTCCAACCGGCTGCTACGCTGCGTCAGATTTTGAAAGGCTCAGGATGCGCATGTTCGGCGGTCATCATATGTTACCCAAGGTTAGCTCGCAAGTGCACATCACTCCCAATCGTCAATGCGGTGTTCGCAGGCCTGCACTTGCGCGTCAATCGCAGCCTCGCTTTAAGAAATGAGATGGGGTTCGCTCTGTGTTCCGCTGTTCAGAACATTTATCCTGGTAACCTGGAAAGATAGCGGCAAAAAGTACAGCCGGCGAGCTGATTCGCCAGTCCAAGTGACGCAAAGCGTCTTCTCTTTGGACGGCGTCGGTGCCTTGTCTGCTTGCGCTCGCTGCCTTCTCTCGTCTGAGTGCCTGCCGATGCGAGCGCGGACGCAGCTCGTCCGCACTCTCCGCCTCACCGCTCACCGCCGAGCACTCTCTACCTTTGCTCTGCCCGCTCCCGCTAATCCTCCCCGCGCTCCCCTCTCCGCCGTTGTGCGCACAGCGCCGGCGTACCCATCTCTCCCTCGCCGTCTTCTCTCTTTGACCACCAGCTGCGCGCTCTCTTCGACTCTCTCCCCCCTCTCCCTCTCCGAACCCGAGCACGGCATCGACCCCGAAATGTCCATCGCGTCTGAGCACTCGCACTCAGACCAGATCATCGTCCAGGACCTCGTCGTGCGCACGATCCTCGGCGTTGACCGGTGGGAGCGCAGCAACCCCCAGCCGGTACGCATCAGCGTCGTCTGCTTTACCGACATCTCCGCCGCGGGCGCGACGGACCACCTCCCCTACTCGATCAACTACGGCTCGCTCTGCAAGGAGTTCGAGGCCCATTGCGCCGGGCACCCGTACCGTAGCCTCGAGGCCCTCGCGGAGGGCCTCGCGCGCGTCGCCCTCTTCGGGATGGGCGCGCCGAAGGTGAAGGTCAAGGTGGAGAAGACCAAGGCGCTCTTGCATGCGCAGGCAGGCGGCGTCGAGATCTTCCGCGCCCAGGAGGACTACCTTCCCCCGCCTGCGCCCGCGGGCGTCGAGGGCGAGGGCGCCGCGAAGGAGGACTCGAAGGGCGCGGTGGACCCCCAGTCCCGCGCGCTCGATCCCGAGTCGAAGAACGCTCTGGGGGATAGGATATTTGTCAAGGAGCTCAGGCTCAACACAATCATCGGGATCCATCCGTGGGAGAGGGAGGAGAAGCAGGTCGTCCTTATCGACCTGGATATCCACGCGGGATATGACCGCGTGAAGGGCCGGAGGAAGCTCGGGAAGGAGGACGTCGTGAGCCCGACGCACAACTACCGCACGATCGTGCGGAGCATCACGGAGGTGAGTGGGACGCTTATCTGTGAAGGGAGGGAGCAGACGCGAGCGTGCTGACATCCCGTCCCACGCAGTACGTCGAGAACTCGTCTTACAAGACCGTCGAATCGCTCGCGACGGCCATCGCGCACACGGCGATCACGCGCTCGCACGTCGGGCGGATCACCGTGCGGCTCTCGAAGCCGTCGGCGCTGATGTTCGCGTCCTGCGCGTCCGTCCAGCTCACACGCGACCGCACGTCCTTCTTGGAGTCCGACCCGCCCGTCTCCCCCCTCAAGGGCAAGAGGGGCGCGCCTCTCCCCAAGGTCGGCGACGACGCCCTCTCCGGCGGGACGGTCGTCGCTGTCGCGCTCGGGAGCAACCTCGGCGACCGCGCGGGCAACATCGAGCGCGCGCTGAGGGAGATCGAGAGCCGCAAGGTCGGGCGGGTCGTCGACACTTCGTTCTTGTACGAGACGCCGCCGATGTACCTCGAGGAGCAGCCGGCGTTCTTGAACGGCGCGTGCAAGGTGAGTGGTTGTCTCCCCGGGCTCGGCGGGTACAGAGCACAGTACTGGTTCCTGACGACTTCTCCTCGCCAGATCGTCACCCCGCTGTCTCCGGCGCACCTCCTCTCGGCGCTCAAGTCGATCGAGGCGGACCTTGGACGGACAGCGACCGTCAGCAAAGGTCCGCGTGTCATCGACCTCGACATCATCCTCTACGGCCACTCGGAGGTCCACCTCTCCCATCCCGACCTCACGATTCCCCACATTGGTCTGAAGGAGCGCGAGTTCGTGCTCTGGCCGCTTTCCGAGTGCGTAAATCGCTGTGGCTCTTCATGACGTTTATACTGACTGACGCTCGTACCCTACTCAGTATCATGCCCGGTTACGAGCATCCCATCCTCCACCGCACGATCTCTCAGCTCCTCTCCCAGCTCCGGAAGACGCCCGAGTACACCCCCTCCGCCATCCGCAAGATCCTCCCCCACCCCCGACCCCTCAATGCCTCCGGCGACTCCGCTGCTACCTCCTGCGACCCGTCCATCATCTCCTGGGCGGACAAGACGCTCGTCATGGGCATCCTCAACGCCACGCCCGACTCCTTCTCCGACGGCGGGGACAACTTCGACCTCGCCAACGCCGTCGCTTCCGCGCGCCGCATGCTCGACGCCGGTGCGGACGTCCTCGACGTCGGCGGGATGAGCACACGGCCGGGCGCACCGGACGTGTCGGAGGCGGAGGAGCGCACGCGCGTCGTCCCGCTCATTGCCGAGCTGCGCAAGCACGGCGTGAGCGTGCCGATCTCGATCGACACCTTCCGCGCGAGCGTCGCCGAGGCCGCTGTCGAAGCCGGCGCGAGCTGGATCAACGACGTCACGGGCGGGGCGGCGGACGCGGACATGCTCCCCCTCGCTGCGCGGCTGGGCGTCCCCATCGTGCTCATGCACACGCGCGGCGACAGCCGCACCATGACGAGCCTGACCGAGTACGACAACGGGGACGTCCCGCGCGGAGTTGCGCTCGAGCTCGCCGAGCGCGTTCAGGCGGCGCTCAAGGCGGGCGTAAGGAGGTGGAACATCATCCTCGACCCGGGCGTCGGGTTCGCGAAGGACCTGCAGGGGAACCTCGCGCTCCTTCGGTCCCTCCCCGCGATCTCGTCTGGCGCGGGACGCCTGCCCGACCCGCTCCCGCTCACGGACCTGCCGCACCTTGCGGGCGAATCGGCGGAGCCGCTGGCGGCGCTGCAGGGGTACCCGACCCTCGTGGGCGTGTCCCGCAAGGGGTTCCTCGGGAAGCTCACGGGCCGCGGGGAGCCCAAGGAGCGCGCGTTCGGGACTGCCGCGGCGTGTACGGCTGCTGTGGCGGGCGGGTGCAACGTTATCAGAGTGCACGATGTGAAGGAGATGGTGGATGTGGCGAGGACCGCGGACGCGATGTACGTGAGAGCTTTGATTCGCATTTGCAGGCAGATGGCTTACTGTTTGTGGCTGACTGTTTGGTGGCGGCACGGATAGATACCGACGATAGACTGAATGCATTGATGTTGTTGGCTTGCTTTTGGATTGTGATGCTTGTCTGCCCCATGGTGACTCGAAAGAGGACTGTGAAATCATTGACGTATTGGACTATCTCGCGAGCAGTGTCACTTACTTCACATTGACACAATGCAGGAGCTGCCCCAAAAGAAATTGCGAATGACAAGCACGCCTTCGGTGCTTCTGAACGCAAGGTACGTGGACTGCTACCCACATCTGGTCGCATGTAAGCTTACCGCTGCGGGCAGATCTACAACGCGGTCGAGAAGCACATGCAGAACCGGTTCAACGAGTTCCTGCGTGCGGGCACGGTCTTGAAGAAGTCAGTTGCATCCGTTGCTGGTATGTTTCGCTTCGTGATCAATGACCCTGACTGCCATTTGATCACAGCTATCCTCACGTCCTCACCTGGATTCTGCGGTTGCGTCAAGTAAGTAGTATTTTCATTAGCAACTGAATGCTCTGGATACTGAAGCGTCGTACAGGTCTGCGGCCACCCGCAACTTATCGCCGGCGCGTATGGAGACGGAGACGAGGTCGTCGGTGGTGATGGTGACGAAGCCATCGGCCAGCAAGGCACGCGCGGCGAATTCCAGCAGATGGCCGAGACGCGAAGGTAGAGCGTGAGCGTGCAGAGGGGCTTGTCGGTCTTCCGTTTGTCCAGGCAGTAAGAAAGGGTCTTTCTCGAAGTAGACGTGCAAGTAGTTTACACTTTAATTCCAACAGATGATTGAACGGTGCGCTGCTGGATGTACGGTTTTCTTCTCGGACTCGGCTGAACAGGATGGCTGGCCAGGTTCGTGGAACGTGCCGACGCCATCGGCGAGGAGGGCGACGCCGTCTGCACCATCTGCCATGACCTCTTCAGCAGCGACAGCGCGTGCGTGACCACGTGTTGCCACGAGTTCTGCCTCGTAAGCATCTGATCTTTGAACGACCTCGACGATGATTGCCGGTTAACCCTGACTTCTGCTGTAGGAATGCATCAAGTTTGCTTCGAGCACAAGGTCCCGGTGGAGAACACGGGGCAAGATGGAGCCCACGCCCGTCGCTGTGGGTGTTCCCTAAGCTGTTTCTTCGCTTCGCTCGCTGACGTCGTTTGCAAAGCCCGATGTGCCGCGAGCACGTCAAGGTTGGCCACCTGTTCCGAAGCACCGCCTTCGAGCCGCTGGTCAAAGTCGATCCGGGCCAGGTGCGACTGTTTCCAGCTTCCTGTCGCTTTGTCAGACGGAACTGACCTCCCGGCTTCGGTGAAACAGACGAGAGTAGACTTCTGGTGAAGGAGGTGCGTGGCGCGTTCGCTACTGCGATCGTCTGCGTGGTCTGAAAGCAGTGTTCTTGTATAGGAGGACCGCAAGCTCAATCTGGACGTGAAGCAGGAGGACGTGAAGAAAGAGGCACTAGACTTCCACGAGTTCTCTCCGCTAGACAAGACGACGAGGACATCGTGCCATCAACGGAGATGGTGGCTCTACTCAATCTTCTCGACCAGTGGCGCGACGAGACTCCGCTAGACAAGGTGAGTGCTGTGATGGCCACGCGGCGTGCTGTTTGCTGTGTGGGCTGACCGATCTCCCCAGGTCCTGGTTCTGTCGCAATGGACTTCCAGTGCGTTCTTCCTATCTGAATGTCGCGCATCATTCGCTAACTTTGGCGCCATTTCAGTGCTCGACAGTGCGCATTGTACTCATCATCCATCCGCAGCGATAACGCGCATGTTGTTTGTCTTTAGTCACCGCCACCGTCCTCAAGAGCCGCGGGTACAAGTACGAGAAGTTCGACGGCAAGATGAGCAGGCGCGAGCGTGAAGACGCGTTAGGCAGATTGAAGACTCGCGGCGACCGCAAAATCTTGCTAATGTCGTGCGTTCGCATGCTCGCTGAGTCAAGGTACAGAGCGGCTAATAGTTCTCCTTGTCATAGCATCAAGGCGGGTGGAGTCGGTGGGCAACATCGCTTTTGTCAACGTGAAACGTAAACCGCTGTTGTGCCGGCTGACCCCATGCGCTACCAGGCCTTAACTTGACGGAGGCCAACCGAGTCGTGTTTTGGATCTCAAATGGGCACCCGCGGTACGCCGCGGCTTCGTCTCAAAACAGCGACGTGCACAGCAGCTGATGCAAACCCCACTCTGCCCCCTCGCAGACGGAGCTTCAAGCAATTGACCGAGTCCACCGCATCGGCCAGAGCAAGACGGTGTTCGTTCACCGGATCATACACGATCGAAGCACGCCTGCTCGCGATTCAGGAGCATAAGCAGGGCGAGGCGGACGCGACCCTCGGCGAGGGCAGAGTCCGCCGCATTCCGCGCTTCACTGTGGCTGACTTGGCAGCGGTAAGCCCTCGTACCCGATTTTTGGGCTTCTTGGTGATTCCTCTTCCGCTGAAACTGCGCATTTGCCTCAGCACTTCGGTCTCGGGGCGGCGGGAAGGGACTGGGACGATTAGTTTGGAACCCGAGAACGTTGGATTCTTTCTCTTTCTCTTTCTCATTCTTCGCTTTCAGGTCGGCTGGGCAGATGCTGTTGTTTGTCTAGCTGTGTATGAGACGCTCCTAATGTATTCGCACTTGCTTACGTTCCGACTGGGGCTAAACCGGCGGTGCTTGGCAATGAAAGCGCAAGTGTCATGCTCGGAGTGCCTGCAAGGAGGTGTGGCTTTCTTAGATCCCCTTAACCAGACGAAACGCCGTCCTGCGCATACTGTCCTTCAGGACCAAGTATCGAAACCAGGCTGCTTCCAATCCGGGCGAGCGAAATCTCCAACGTCCGTACATCGACTGTTACTATGGGCTTAGGCTGGTACAAACATGATTGCACATCATCTGGAACGTTTTACCGGTTCAAACGGGGTCGTGTGACACTCAGAACATTACATTACATTACGGCGCGTCCTTGAGCGCGGGATGTTCATTGGGACGTAAGTTCACCCACCCAGTGTGGTTACCGTGACGGTTTAGAATGCTGTTCGCTCGTCTTTGAACACCTTCCTTCAACCGCCAGCTCTCCTCTCAAACGCAGACAACCATCCCTTCACAAAGCGCAACTGTTCTACCGATGTCTTTGCTTGATCTTCCTCGCGACGTGCTACTCCACATCTGCGACGCGCAGCCCACTCTTTCGAGCTGCACGGCCTTCTCGCAAATGTACACCCAGCTCAGAGCCCTCTGCATCGAGTCCTTCCTGATCGCGTAGCTCTTCCAGGCGGGGTACGGCTTCCCCCTCCTCTGCAAAAAGGACGACGCCGGAGACTCTTTTGCGCGCGCGCATGCGTTCGTTGCGGGCCTCAGTCATCCACCGTGTCGCAGGCGGGAGTGCAAGCTTTGTGTGGACCTACGTTCGAGTGAGTGTCTCCTGCTCATAGTCCGTCCGCCCCTATGGCAATGGCCGCTGAGACTTCAACTGCAACTTTTGAGCAAGCTCTTCCCTCCGCCCTGGTTCCCGTAGTTTGCGTCGAGGGGGAGAAGATCGCACTGGAACTGCACCAGCTCCTCCGCAACAATGAGCTGGAGATGGTCGATATGCGTGAGGGAGCAGCGGGGAAGCTGGTGGTGTACTGGCAGTGATAAAGAGTGCGCTGTAGCGTGAAGTGGGATAAAGTAGGTTGCTGTGGAACAGTTCAGGTTCCAGTTCATGTTCCAAATATTCCCTCTGTGGACTTTACCCTTGTAGATCAGGAGAATGCAAAGGAGTAGGGCCGGCCCGCTGTACTAAATCCTTGCCCCTCAGTGGACGGCAGACTCGGAGGCTGCCGCTGCTCTCACTACTGTAATCGTCTTCCGCAACCTTCCTCCTGATGCTGTTGTCCAAAACAGCTGTTGGTATGAGTCAATATGGATCCCTTGCAATCACCCTACCGCCCAGCCGAAAGTGAGCCCACACCAAGGTCGAACAAAGGTAGTCGAGCGTTCAACGCAAGTTCTCAACGACCGCGCAATCAGGCCGCTCGAGCTCGCTCATCAAGAGAAAATTTGCAGAGTGTCAAAGTACTGTTTGTGAGTTAATGCGGGCTATTCTTACAATCATTGCAGCGGACACGACCTGTGAATCCGAGGACAGGGAGAGCGGTCCCCCACAGCTGCAGGCGGGCCGTGCTTTGCAGCAATTGGCCGAGGCGTCCGCATTTTGCACTAGCTGTCTGCTGCCTACTCTCAACCATCACCCCATGCAGGCCTCCAACTTCCGGCGCTTTGTGTACCGAATACGGGTCCTCCTCTTCCTCGGGGTCCTCTGCGCCACGCCCGTCGTGATCTACTTCTACCGCTTCCACACAATCCTGCGGCAGTACTCGTGCCAGCTCCCGCCGTTCCCCCTATCCCTCTTCGCGCGCCCGGCGCTCCTCCCACCCGATGTTGCCCTCTCCGACGCCGGCGACGCTGACGCCCGCATCCTCGTCACGATGCTGTGCACGCACCCGTCGTACCGCGTGCTCGGCGCGGTCGAGAACCATAGAGACTACTCGGTGCGGCATGGGTACGCGTTTCAGGCGAGCAGCGAGAGGATAGGGGAGAGCTTCGAGGATGGATTCTGGGCGAAGGTTGCGAGGCTGGAGAGCCTGGTAGAGGACGAGCTGGAAAAGCCGGAGAAGGAGAGGCTGGAATGGATCTTGTGAGCCTGGCTTTCATTCGGCTGTTGAAAGGGACTGGAGGCTGAGTGAAGTACAGCTGGACGGATGTGGACACGCTCGGTCAGTCTTTATGCCTCGAAATCCTTCCCAAGCAGGTTCTCATTCAAAGTTCTTCTCATCGCGCACAGTTCTCAACCCTCGCGTCCCCCTTTCCACCCTCCTCCCCCCTCCCTCGATCTCCTCCAACATCCACCTGCTCTGGTCCCGGGACGACTGGGGCCCGAACGCAGGGGTTCTCCTCATGCGTATCTCCTCCTTCTCCCTCAAGCTCCTTCGCGACGCCGCGCGCCTGCGCTACGTGCTCCCCGGCTGGGTCCTGCCCATGCGCGAGCAGACCGCGCTCCAGCTCCTCATGCCCCTGGACGAGACGGTGATCATCCCCTCCCACTGGTTTAACTCCCGAGATTGGGACAGGCGCGACGCGCCCCCGTTCCATGTCCACTTCTCGGGCAAGAGCGACAAGCACAAGGTGGAGGCAGTGCTGGATGGGGTGAACGGGCGGGCGAGTGCGCAGTGGGAGGCGGGCTGGGAGGAGGGGAGAAGGCAGATGGAGAGCGAGACTCGCCAGTTTTGGGAGGACTTCGCGAGAAGACGCAATCTTCATATATGAGTTGCGACATTACAACTGCGGGCTGGAGGGTGGCTTCTTCGATGCCGTACACTAGCCATGGTGTGTGAGGGGGGCTGCAGGACGAGAACCGGGGGTCATATTCTCGCTTGCTGTCCGGATCTAACAGGTTGAATTCTACTCAACATATTCGCGAGAAATGGCTTCGTGACAGTACACTTTCAAGCCAATCATAGATATGCTCGCCGGCCTGAAAGCTGAGCGCTGCTGACTGAACCTACCGACCCGGACTGCAACGGTACGCTCTTGCAGTCCTGAAATGTCTGTCCAGAGATATAAATACATGGACAGTCGTCCTTACAATCAACTCTTCCACGCTGGCAAAGAGTGGTTCGGATCCTGCCGCTGTGCGTTGACCCAGTGTTGCGACCGCCTATAATCCAGGGCACATGTGTGTACGACCTGGCTTCTTCCTCAACATCATTGCTTGCAAATGTTTCATTGGGCAATAACTGGTACTGCAGCTTTCTTCCCTGGGGCCTCGTCATCCAATGGCCTCACTCTCCAATCGCATCCAGCTAGCCCACGTTCAGTCAGCGAGCCCGGCGCTGCTTCTCGGACTTGGGCGAAATCATGCCAAAATTATGTGCATGTATCAGTCTGAACTCAGCATATTCGTATACCTGAATGGCAGGGAGGGTTGACTGACGGCCGGTGAAGACAATCCGGAGCGCGGACGGGTATGTCTGTCGTACGTTGGCACATCAGGCTAAGATCGTCTTCCTGACTCATCCGGTATGCGAAAATTAGTCGCGTACCTTAACCTCAACATTGATTTCCTGCCGCCTATCTGAAGGGTCTCCAAGCGGTCCGACGGCCGCTTGATCCGGTATTCCCTGCACGAGATCAGCCGCTCCTGACTTCCCACCCGACAAGCGTAAACAGGCCCACCTCACTCTCTCGCCGTCCACCGTTCTCCTCCTTGTGATATATATCCCCAAGCTGTGACAGCACTTTGCTTCTGAGAAAGACGAACTGCGATAGGACGAAGATACGGGTGTGGGACAAGGAGGTGCCAATCTTATGCGGTGCACCCGAGGTGAGAAGCAACGGATTGATGGACTTGCTCCATTGTCTGACATCCCTTCTCG
The DNA here is from genome assembly GCA_000826855.1 of Basidioascus undulatus. NCBI lineage: Eukaryota > Fungi > Basidiomycota > Geminibasidiomycetes > Geminibasidiales > Geminibasidiaceae > Basidioascus > Basidioascus undulatus. The sequence continues at coordinate 18,602 of JTLS01000077.1, forward strand.
AGATTGTCAATAACGCTTGTATATCCTTCGATTATACGGGCGGTCGTACACCCAGGAGATGATGAATGTGTAACAGCTCGTGGGAACATTGGGATGGAAGCAGGAAAGGAGCGAGAGGCGACTCGGGGATGGGAGTCGGTTAAAGAATATAGATTATATCACTGCAATACATTCTCCTTGAGTAGGCAGCAATGGCCCAGGTCTTCCCGAAGCGTAAATGAAGGTCATGCTGGAAAGGTGCGAGATGCACTGCGTGCACTGCGTCAGTCAGTTCATTAGAGACTGAGGCACCCTCCATCTACGATCTCACACACTTCAACGTACCTTCTTTTTTTCATGTCACAGAGGACTTGTAGAGGAACTCCCGGACCACTGGGCTCACTAGGTTTCAGAGGAGGTAGCTGCATTTTGGGCGCAGGACGGCATGGAAAGCGAAGCAGGCAGTGCGCGGAATCCGGATTGTGGCTTATGGCAATGACAGTGGTACTCCTTGATTGTTTCGAGAGAGCCGGGATATAAGATCTATGGAACATACTATTCACGAAGACCGAAATTTTCTGGGGGGGTGTTTTCCAGCATTGATCAAGACATTGTCCTCCGCAGGGCAGGTCATGAAACACCTTGCCCTTCCCAATGCATTCACCAGCTTCCGAAACAATGCCGGATACACCATTGATAGGGGCCTTCAGGCCTTTAACTGGTCCTTGCTCCCTTTCAACTATCATCTCTGCACCTGCTCCTCTTTAGCGCTTCAATTTACCTTTCACGCATGCAGACTTCGAGCATGGACGTAACCTCGAGCTCATTCCCGATCGAGCGGCTCCCTGCCGAAATTTTGGCAAAGATCCTGGCTCAGCTCCTCTGTCCTCCGCCTGCATCGATATTGCTCGATTCGAACCCCCCGCCGCCGCAGCATGGCTTCTCAGCTCGACCCCCACCGCACTTATTCACACAGCCCCGTCATTCTCTTCCACTCGTGTGCCGGCTCTGGCATGCTGTTTCCCGGCCCCTCCTCTTCCATGCGATCCCCATTCGCACGGAGGAACAGACCTATCGAGTCGCCGAGGCCCTTGCACGAGATGCCGGGGAGAAGCAGCGGAATGGGCAGCGCGTGCGTGCACTTTTGCTTTGGCAGCCGCCATCTTCGCGTTGGTATGAGCTCGTGCAAGTCATTCGCGCCTCCCCAAATGTCGAGGCGATCAACGTCGCCCTTTACCCTCGAGCCTACATGCACGACGACCTGCTTCTGCAGGCCCTTTCCGTCCTTCGACCCACACACGTCCGACTTCACATTATCAACTGGCGAGAGACCGGCATCCTTCCGGCATTAAATCTCTGAGCACCAAGTTTGAAGCAGATCGTCCTCGGCTCGAACCGAGTCTAAAACATACTCTGGCGGCACCGATTGCGCGCTCAGACGCCAATGCTCACGCACCTTCACGTCGACGGATTCGTGCTTGTCACGTTCATCAAGAGGGAGTTGCAGACTCAAAAGACCCTCGTTCAATTATCCATCAGTTCCGTCGAACTTGGACAGGAGCAGGCTTTGATTCATTTGGGGCAAACGAATAGGCAGGTGCGAGCCGTTGTGCGTTACGCACCAGCCGGTGAGACAGGAGGAATTTCGCATGGGAGAGACTGGTCGAGCGAGCTCGTACTCCTAGAGCTCAACTGGCACAACCTGGAGGATGTTGTACTGCAGGAGGCGATGACCGAAGCGGAGGATGCATGAAGGCTCTCGAAGCACTGCCGTCAGCCTTGTTAATGAGCTCTCGCTGTCGAGCAACCGAGTGTTCCTTGTAAAACTTGTGTATAGATTGCGTCTGAAAACGTTCACTGAGAGGTTCAAGCGGAGCAATGCATCGGTCCCGTCCTCTGCTTGCGAGCTTGCAAGCTGCAGTACGCGGTCAAGGCACGTAGCAGGTCTGTTTCCAGATTTGCGTTGTTCATTACCCAAAATATCGTGTGACGCATAAATTGAATTACCCAATAGTTTTCTAGTAAGGAGAGAACATCAAACGGGTTAACAAGCAGCGAGAGTGTGTGTACACGTCCCAGGCTGCATGCAACTTGCAAGCTGACACCTCCGACGCAGTTGGAATGGCACGCCTTGAGGGACCTGGTGAACACTCGGGCTGAGTCTTCAATCCCTGAGGGTCGGGCAGCCAATGCTAATCTCCTCCAAACGCAGGTGGCCGCAGTGCAGTCACGCAGTGCAGATAGGGGGCCCACCCGCGTCGGCATATGAACAAGTTCGTCTTCTCCACACGTATCAAATCATGATGCATTATTTTCAACGTCAACCCGTCTCTAGCTCCTGCTCTCAAAGCTTCGAAGTGCCCTTCGCGAACTGGACCTTCGCGTACCCGCCGCCGAGGACGGGCTTGCCCGTAGCCTTGTTGACGGTGACAAAGGTAATCTCGTCCGGGCTGACCTGCCAGATCTTGGTAACAAGGGCGTCGCCAGGCTGCAAACAAACTTAGAGTCAGCAGCAGAACATTAGCTCGCCAGGCCGTCGTTCACGGGACATACCTTAACCGGGCTGGTGAAGCGGACACCAAAGGCTTTCAACCTGGGAGTTAGACGACCCCGATCAGACGCGATTACCAAAACAAAGACGAAGTAGAAGAATGCGATACGCACGAGTTCGGGTCAGCGCCACCAACGACCTTCACGATCCCCCGCGCGGCCGTGCCGAACGTCGCGAGCCCATGCAAGATGACGCCGCCGAAGCCGGCGGCCTTGCCGATGCGCGGGTCGATGTGCAGCGGGTTGTAGTCGCCGCTGAGGCGATACACGATCGCCTGCTCGGGCGTTGTCGCATCCTCGATCGTCCAGTCCGGCTCGCGCGCGGGCGGCTTCTGGCCGGCGGGCGCACGGACGAGCGCCTTCGAGAACGGCCCGGAGGTCTTGGCGCCGATGTTGAAGGAGGAGGACTGGGTGCGGTGCATGTGAGCAGAGGAGAGTGTAAGGGGCAAGGTAGGGGAGGACGAACAAGCATCTTGGCGTAGGGGGTGCCGGACTGGTCAACGAGAACAGACTCGGCATCGACGATGATGCCGGTCTCTGCGGATGCCATGCATTAAATCTTGCATGTATACATGTATGCATAGGACGAGGACTCACTGTTCTCATGCACGCCCACAATCCGCTTCTTCAACTGCCAACCCTTCGCCTCCTTCGGCAGCGGCTTGAGGATCTCGATGTACTGACTACCGTCTAGATCCTCATGACCAAGATGAGACAATGGACCTCGCTCACACATGAAATGGTGGTCAGCACTTACGAACGACGCGGTTCGGGTCGAACTTGGGCAGCCCGGGCGGCGCAGGCCCATCGCCCTTGAAGTTGTCCGCGAAGTTGACGACGTCCTGGCTCTCGCCCTTGCTGTAGCGTGGAGCAGACCACGTCGGCGTTCCGCGAGTTCATTGGGGAGTGATTGGGCACATACAAGCTCAAGACAACAGGGTAGGTCGGGAAGAGGCCGAAGTTGGGGTCTGTAGCGAAGGTCCACCGGCATCAGCGCTGTGCTGGCATCATCCCCACGCCCGACAACACACGCACCGAGTTCATAGTTGATAGGGAAGTCCTCCGCCTTAGCTCCAATCCCGACGGCATACACTGAGTCCCCATTCACTCAGCGTCTGCTACGCAAGAACTGGGGAGGGTCAGAGGTACGTACGGAGCGCGTCGCGGGTGTTCCACGCGACGTTCTGGGTGGGCTGTTCAAAGCCGACAGCCTTTCCGAGGGGGTTCGAGTCGGCCATTTTCTAGATGATTGCAGATGGTGTGAAGGTGGGTGTTGGTGCAAAGGGAGGTGATGGTGCAATAGCGAGGAGAGCGCGCCGGAAGGCGTGGACAAGATCATGCAGCGCCCCGGGACCGGTCACGTTGAAGCCCGGCCGGGTGATGCACGCCGAGCTCGAGACTGCTGGCTGAACTCCTGGCACTGTTCATCTCCTCCCGGGTGAATCAAGGTGCACTTTTGACGTGCTCCGACATTTCGGCCTGAGAAACGGACGTAAACCCTTCATCAGCGTCAGAATCAAGCGCCGACTCTTGCCTTCATCGATCATGCATCATCAGACTCTTGCGCAGACCCTTCCCTTCACCAGCATTAGATCCGTACGCAGACCCTTCACCAGATCTGTTGCAAAGTAAAAGGGGATATATGGGGAAAATATAAAGTAACTAGCCGTAACAGAGCGTAAATACTAGAAAGCGAGCATAACGTGTAGGGGAGGGTCCACAAAGACAACAAGAACGTGGGGCGGTCATGCCTCCAGCAGCTTCACCATGCCAAACGCGGCGCTTGCTGCTAGACCGCCGACGAGCAGCATGCTGAACGCGCCCTTGGCGTACCCGGCAATCCCGCCGCTGTCATAGAGGCAAGGCTTCGCGTCAGCAGCTGCCGCGCGTGTGGGAGGCGCAGGATGAGACGTACGTTGCGCCAGTGAAGTGGGTCTTGAAAGCGCCGAAGATCAGGAGGACGATGCCGGTGAGAATCTGTGCGTGGCGAGGCCTAAGCTTCTGAATGAGAATGAAGTGAGAGGGAAGTGCGCACAATAGAGGCGATGAGAGCGCGCTGAGCGACAGGCATAAAGAAGTAGGGAAATAGCGGAACGAAGCCGCCGATGGCATAACCAAGACCGATCGTCTGCAATCAAGATTTCGTTAGTCGAACCAATCGCTGCAAATATGCAAGAAGGCTAACTCACGATGGCAGAGATCCACATCCGGGCGTCCGACACCTCCTCTGCATCCAACCATTCCCATCAGCGCCTCATCCCAGCTTCCCCATAAAGGTGAACGAAGCACTCACCCATCCCCTCCCCAAACTTGAGCAAGAACGACGTCAACCCGACGTCCTCACTCCACCGCAGCTGCTCCTCCTCGTCCGCCACGCCCTTGGCCACCTTGCCCGCGACGCCCCTCCTCCCCACGCAGCCGGCGATCTTGCGCCACACGCTCGGCTTCGGCTCCGGTTCCCGCGCGACGATCTCCTCCTCAACCACGCGCAAGTTCTCCGCGACCAGGCGCGAGAGATTCTCGTCCACGCCGACCGGCCCGAGCACGGCGTGCACCTCCCGCTCCATCTCGCCCTCACATGACCGCGCGACGCGCTCGCGGGTCGTGCGACGGAGGTACCTGAACGAGGAAGGTGTTTCTCAACGCAAGATGTGAGGAGTGAGGAGAAAATAAGACGAACCGGAAGTGGTCGCGCTCCGCCTCGGACGCGAGGTAGCCGCCGATGCCCATGGAGATGGCACCCGCGATGAGCTCAGCCAGCCCACCTAGGACGACAAGTCGAGAGTCGCCGAGCCCAGACCTGTCCATCCCACCCGCGATCAGCACCACGTCCATTCATCTCAGTAGCCTTATCTGAAATTGACTCACAGTCCAGCAGTCAGCGCGAACGGCACCGTCAACCCATCGCTCAAGCCGATAATGACATCCCGGACGATATCGGGGTCGATGAGCGTGCGCTCGTCCTCGCCCTTGAGGTCCTTGCAGCAGACGCCGTCGCGGATGTCAGAGTGGCGGTCACACTTGCTGGGCAAGGGTGCGTCGTCCGCAAGGAGCCCGGCCAGGCGGGAGGCGTGCTTCTTGGAGAGCGTTTCGGTCGTCCAGACGGGGTTCGAGTGGGTGTCGTCGACGACCTTGGAAGAGCGCTTGGGGAGCGCGACGGAGGGTGCGTCTGCGGGTGGCGCGACGACGGTCGAGGAGGTCGAGACGTCGGCGGAGGAGCGTGTGCGGCCGCACCGGCTGCCGCCACAGCAGCCGTTCGGGTTGTTGCACGACCGCTTAGTGTCGAGGTCGTGCGGATTGAACATGGTGCTGGTTGACGGGGTGGTAGAACAGAGATCAGAGGAGGAAAACAGTAAAAATCAGGAGAGGGGCGCGGGAGGTGAGCGTGAGCGAGAAAGATGAGCGAGGAAGGGAAACTTGGTGACGAAGCTTGCCGAGACTCGCGCGAGAGGGCCTGTCTGTACCTATCTGGACTGCGGCGGTTCGAGAGTTCAGGCTAGGACGCCCCCTAACGACGGATGCATAATCCTATTCTCCATCTTTGCCCAATCGCAGCGTCGCCGTTTGACGATCCCCCGCACCCGCACGCCAAAGCCATGCGGCCCCCTGCGCGGAGAGCGGAATGAAAGAGATGTGAGTCGACGACGCCAGCGACAGCCCATCGTAGCCTGCAGTCAGCACTTTGCTTAAGATGTGAGTGGACCAGCAGACTTTCTCGGTGACCGAGGCAGACGTGACATCCTCCGAGTGCCGAAAATTTACATCAATCAGCCTTCTGATTCAACAGAGCTCCTGTATGTAAAAACACCCCCATGGCTTCCCTTCGCACGGTCCGCAATCTGAAGTCGACTGTGTCTACACAGCAGCTGCGTCTTCCGCTTCAGCGTCTTCCACCTCAGCTGCGAGTGAGCAAGACGTCGCAAGCTTCGGATAGAGGATACAGTTATGCATACATCGTAGAGTGTGGGAGAGAAGAGAAGTCATTTACCGTACGTGCAGGAAGGCGCTGAAAAGGTATCCACAGTGGCATGTGTGCAACAATGAGCACCAATGAGCACCGCCCAAGGCTCCCTGGGTTTCAGTCGCCTTGATGGTATCACAAGCAAGGCTGCTTGAAACGACGGTTCATTTAATGCTCAGACTGTTTAACACGTCCGACACAGAGACAGAAACACATCACTTATCCACCCCCTCGTCGCTCGTGCTCAGTCAACATGCTGTTGTCCTCTTCGTGCTCGACGCAGCAATTCCTCCTCTGTATCGCTGCTTTCAGCTGCTTGCACTATAGCACGATGTACCACACATTAATTGCAACAGAACACGGACAATGAGATGGGAGGGTCTTGGTGTGTCTACCGAAGGGACGTTAAGGGGGTACATGTCCTGTGTTCTGTGTTGCGCGAACGTCTCGTACGGCTGCGTAGGGCCTAGAGTCATTGGTGTTCCCCAAGTGTTCCCACAATGGCCTTTCTCCCTTATCTTTGTGCCGCTCTGATCGTCGCTCCCCCTCATCCTCGTTCCTTTCGCAAAACTCCAGCATCTGTACGACAGCTCAGCCATGTCTAGCCATGTCTACTTCTCAGATGTCACCTCCGGCAAAGACCACTCGACTGCTGGAGACCGTATCGCCCCTGTTCTCCATCCCGACCGGTTTTGTGCTCCGCTCTGCCGACAAGGTTCTTTTCAACGTGCAAAATTTCATGCTTCTAGTTGTATCTGCGGTGTTCCTGGGGATGCTCAGCATGCCCCAGCCATCGCGACAGCCCCCGGAGGACCTTACCAGCGAAACGCTCTCGCACAGCCACGTCGAAGCCCACTCGCCAACTCATGGTGGTTGATGTGGATGACCAGTCACTCGATCTCACGCCGTTCTTCGTCTTGCTATGCCACATATTACCATCACCTGAATTTGGGACAATCGAATCTGTCGAAGCGGTCGCCCGGCTTGCGGACAAGTACGACTCTTCGATCGCGTTGAACAGCCTCCGCGCTCCGCTCCTCCTCATTGCGAGCGAGTGCCCGTTCGATGCTTTCGCTTTCGCTGCACGCTCGGGTTGGACGGATATCGCGGCAAAAGTTTCCACGCTTACCCTGAGATATCTCATTGACGCGTTGACGGCCGCTCAAGCCTAACTATTCGCTCTGTTGACCTTCATCGCTTTTTTCGCCTGCATCGCGAGCGTTACCGCCAGACTGTGGAGCTCCTTGAGGAATACAAGGTTGAAGATAACCCCACATCCTGCATCACTGTCATGTCAGAGAAAACTTGGAAATGTGGTGGCCAACGGCGAAGGCGCATTTCAGCGCCGACCCTCAAGATGCACTTTCCAATCGAAACTCGATTTGGTGCGGATTCCATATTCTACTCTGACATAAGCAATAAAAGACAGGGAGTCTGCTATGCGTGTCTTGAGGTGTTAACAAGGGACGTTGTGGACGTGCAGGACAAGTGGAAAGAGCAGCTGCCTACTTCAATCAATGTGAGCAGTCGGTTCTATTTCACAGACCTGTTTGTCGGTCACTTCTTGCCCCAAGGCCCTGACACTCAAGCTTTAAGGATGTCTGATTTTCATGATATTGTGCGACCATGGGATCATTTGTAACTCTTGAAGACGAACATGTGGGGCTTATCCTGCTGCTTCCTTGAAAGCGGGTTCACATTCATGCATGATAGGCTTTTCTCCCTCGGTTGTATCGCGACTCCCGATACTGAACTCGAGGTCTTTCGGCTTCTGGGCCCTCAATTCGACCTTCTGTGTACTTCATGGCACTTTTCCATTCAGCGTTACCCTGAAGTTGGGACAAAAACTCACCGGAGACAGTCACAAGGAAAGACAGTTGCTGCCGCAAACGTCCAGGCATTGCCTTCAACGTTATTTCATCTGGTGTCAGGATAAAGTTTGGGTAAAGGGAGGGTTGATGTGGCCAAGGCCACGTTGCGTCGTCTCGATACGCTCGCTACAGGGTCTAAAATGTTTTGTGAGAATCTCATGATGTGAGAGCTTATGGATGCGTGGGCGGGTAGCGTCGGGCAGATGTATCAGGATGGGTGGACGCGGCCTTGCCCTGCGCGAAGCAACGAAGTGACAGATGAATACCATGAATTCTTTGTTCTTAACAGAAATCATAGTTTAGTCTAAAAAGGTACCTATTTTACATTTGAGAAATTTGAAGGCTTCAGGGGCGAGGCGCACATTTCAGCATGCCCACCGTTGTTTTACACTTCCTCCTGTCTCCCACACAGCTCCTGCGAGCACAAGGCTGAGTGCCAAGTATCAAGACAGCAAAAAGCACAAGTATGACAAGAGACTGTTTGCGAAGTAATAGCTTCGTTGTATGAGATACTGTGAGCGAGCGAGAGGTGTGACTGGAAGCTACCCGGCTGCGCACGTGGATCACAAACGAATCCTATAGCTCTTTAACTCTTCAAGTCCCTTCCCATACTGTCCGGCCGGTTTCATCCCCACGATACGGATACAATTCTATTTTTATTCGTTACCCCAACTTACTGACTCTCAGCTCACAACGGCAAATACATGTGAAATCTCGCTCGCTGGCAGTTTCAAAGTGGAGACCATCCGCTCTTCCACCCCGCCGACGCTTGCGTCAGTGCTCTGCCGTCTGCCGCGAATATTGAAGAGTACGTCAGGTATTTGCCGGTCGACGTTCTCGCTGGTGGCACATGTGCTCGTATAAATTATCAAGCCTGACGTTGCCTGGCGCATCCCTCCCTCATTTCCTCCACTATTGTACCCAACGTGCTCACAACAAACCGGTCACATATTCGCGCGAAGCACTCACCCTATCCAAGCACTTCGCCTTCTCGCATCGTTCTTCGATAGTACCTATCCACCATGGGCGGACTGGTCAGTTCCATCGCACCTCAATCCGTGCTTTCCCAGTCGTTCCCGCCGAAGCCGCACTGGACGGCTGCGGATATTCCGGACCTCAGTGGAAAGGTGCATCTTCCATCGCACTCATGGCTGAACATGTAGATGGCTCATTTCGTATCCGATCGATAGGTCATCATCGTCACGGGGGGAAACACTGGTCAGATTCCTGCGGCAGCTTGCACGCGTATGATCACTGATCCGCGACTAGCGGATTAACTCAGGTGTTGGTTACGTGACGGTCAAAGCGCTGCTTTCTCGCAACGCCAAGGTCTATCTGGCCGCGCGCACGCCTTCCAAAGCGGAAGCCGCCGTTGAGCGCCTCAGGTCCGAGACGGGTCGCGAGCCGGTGCTGCTTCAGCTCGACCTGGCCGACTTGAAGAGCGTTCGGACAGCCGCTGACGAGTTCCTGGGCAAGGAGAGCGAGCTTCACGTGCTGTTCAACAATGCGTGAGTAACACTGAGAGTGCTTTGGATCGATGCGCTGAACTAGCTGTGTTCGGCGAACAGAGGCGTGATGATTCCTCCGACCGATCAGCTCACGGCTCAGGGATACGACCTTCAGTTCGGGACGAACGTATTGGGACACTGTGCGTATAGTCGTCTCGCTCATAGTTCTACTGTCTGGTCCTACAGGCGTAGAACAGAGACTGACTATGTCGCCCCTACCTGTAGGGTTCTTTACGGTACGCCTTCAACTCCGGTCGCTTTGCTCAGCTTATCTGGTCTGATCTCCTCATTTTTTCCACACATAGACACTGCTTGTGCGTGGTTCCTCTCCTCATCTTTTCGGAAGCACGCAACTCAAGCTGCATTTCTCTCCTCCTAGGTCCCAGCTCTTGAGCGCGCCACCGCGTCGACAGGCCAGAAGGCGCGGGTGATCCACACGTCCTCGTCCGCGCATGAGCTCACCCTTCCGGCGGGTGAGACGGGCATCGACTGGGACACGCTCAAGGATGGGCCGGCGAGGGACAAGAAGAACTTGCCCACTTGGACGCTCTACGGGCAGAGCAAGGTGAGTCTGTCTTCGACTTTTCTTCTACCACGGGGCCTTTCGTTGCTTGTTCACCATCAATTCATCTACTAACCATCTCCCCTCTGCCCATTTTTATAGCTGGGCAACGTCCTCACCTCGAACCTCTTCGTGCGACACCACTCGGACATCCTCGTCTCGGCAGCCGTGAACCCCGGCAATATCAAAACCGACCTCCAACGCTACGTTCCCGGATGGCAACAGACCATCCTCAACTTGATTCTGTACCCCGCCTACTACGGCGCGATCACGCAGCTGTGGGCGGGCACCGCGCCCGAGGCGGAGGGGTGCGCCGGCAAGGTGCGTGATTCGTTGAGATGGTTGTCCATCGCGCCGGGCTTGCTCATCCTTTGTGGCCTGGCTTGGGTTGGTGACAGTACCTCATCCCGTGGGCGCGTGTGGGGAAGGCCGACAAGCGTGCGGCGAATACCGAGACGCAGGACAAGCTGGAGGCGTGGCTGAAGGAGCAGGTCAAGGGGTTTTAAACGATTTGTGGTTTAGATATTCGCTTGGCATACTCGTTTCCAGGGTTTGTATTGGTGGAACACGTGGATCAATAGAGGTTCTACGCATGAAAATGTCTGCTGTGGACGCTGAACCTCTAGAAGCTGAGCGCCTGTGCCATACCATGGGTGGCACAGCATCACGGCCAGTCTATAAAGTGGCCACTATGTAAATTTCTGATCTATGTGATTCCCAGCCGCTGCGATGCAGCGCTGCAGCAGTGCTCTTTAACAACTCGATTCAGTGTCTTCTGAATCGGAAAGATTTATGTACGCAATGGGGCCTCATTCGGAAGGCTTTGAGCTCAGTAGCTGAGCCAGAGCGCACAGCACGCTGCGAGCGCCGGCCCCACGCCCCAATGTCTCCAGATGCACAACGCGCATGTCGGTATGTGGAAACAGCAAGCTTTTCCCCACTCGAGCCAGTCCATGGATGTCAAACCAACGCTCCATCTCTGGAAGTAAATACAAACATAGGTTGCTGGCTATGAAACGAAAATCGGCTGCGTCTGCTTCACGACAGGCCGACAGACAGCGCGACCCACACACGTTTGCGCACTCCGGATGCTCTCCTTCTTCCGTCTTTCAGGCTCTCTGTCTCTAACCGGGGTTAGTCTACATCAATTTTACCCAAACTTCACCAAATCAACAAAGCTTCTGAGGCGCGGCTTCACGAGACGCGAATGACTTCCACGTTCTCTCTTGCTTTCCCCCTTTCACATTCTTCAACCCCCACCATGCCATGTTTTGCGACGAGCTGGATCCTGAATTCGGAGCGATCAGGGAGCGCACCAGGCTAGAGAAGGCCAAATGCCAGATCCGAAGCCAGGTGCAGGACGTCCGCCGACGTCTCGATAGCCTACAGTGCGGGGCGAAGGAGCGCGACTCGGACTCGGAGGACTCGCTTCGGGACGAGCTCTCCGCGCTCGAGAAGGAGGACGAGAAGATTAAAGCGGATCTAAACAAGCTGGAGAGCCTCCGGAAGCTCGCCATGCTGCTGGTGGCGGAGGGGCGGAGGGTGGAGCGAGAAAAGCGTCTCTTTGATAGGAGACACCGTGTCGCCTTGGAGGATGCCACAGCGCGGGGGGCGAGCATTGCAGGTACGCCTTTCGGACTGCACCACTGTGAAAATCTCCTGGTGGCTCAACATGGTGGGGCACGGTTCAGGAATACGCTTCGTCCTGAGCCCGCCAGACAAGGTGGCCGACGCTGGGCACGCTCACGAGTGCGTTGATTCATTGTCGACGGTCTCGCCGTAAGACGTGCAACTGACTCTCATGTCTAGGCAACCTCGCCCCTGGTCACAGATCGCTCGCCTTTCCCCACGGCTCCCTCTTGGAGCCGCTTTCGGCGGCAGCATCGCGCGAGCGCTGTCTGAACGACTTCGGCTGCGGAAGGCCGCCCGCCGACGTGGATGACGGATGCCGCTTGTTGGTTCTGCTACGAGGGATATGATAACGGTCTCTGAATGCTCAGACAAAACCCGACAGTACCTGGCACGCGATGTGTGGATGAAGCGCAGTCGCAAATCAAACGTGACTGCTAGTCGTACAGTTGTCTAACGTCTGCAATGGGTGCTGAACCTTTTCCTGCTGAGCAAGTGTGCATACATCGGTTTCCAAGAATTACTGAAACCTACAATATGGTGATTAGATTTCTGATCGAAATGACTGCAACCCGCTGCGTTCTAGTCTTGTTGCACTGTTAGTTCTCCAACAAACAAATACGGCTGTACGGTGAGATGTACCGGCCGAAAGGGCTCAGTCCTTCCTGAATTGGACGATGGCTCTTTCGTGTAGGAAAAGATGCTTCAGGCGAAGATTTTCTGAACTCGGTAGCTGAGCCAGAGCGCTTGAGTATGTTGCGAGTTTGTCCATGCTCCAGCCTTTCCCCATGCATAGCGCCATGTCGCTAATGATGTAGAAATACCACAACCTTCTTCCTGCTCAAGAATTTTCATGGATGAAAAACTAGCTTTTCTTCGATTCAAAACAAAGACAAAAACAGAGTGACTGGACACGCGGTGAAAATTCGCTGCGTCTGACAGTCCGAAACGTACCGCAGTAAGCTGTCGCGGTCGCACGTTCCGGACACGCACCTTGCTTCCGTCAGGCTGTCTGTCTCTAGCTGGTACTGGTCTGTCTCGTTTTGGATCCGTAATTCACTGATTCAACGCCACTCCAGGAGGCGCGGCTTCTCAAGACGCGACTGGTCCGAGCTCACGAGCTTACTCTTTTCGCTTCCACTCTCACCCTCTTTAACCTCATCACGTCATGTCTTTCGACCAGTACCCAGATGATATGGAAGAGTTCAAGAAGATGTACATGCTTGACATGGCTCGGGACGACATTAGACGCCAAATTCAGGACATCCTCAGACGTCGCGATTGCCTACAGCGCGGCGTAACGGAGCACAGCTCCGACTCGGAAGACTCGCTGGGGAAGAAGCTTGGTGAGCTCTACCAGGAGGAGCGTGAGAATATGATGGAGCAGAAGGTGCAGAGGAACCGCAGGCGGACGAGGATCCTGCAGGAGGACACGGAGAGGAGGAAGATGCTCGAGCAGCTACGCTTCGAATCGGATGCCGCGGCGAGGGGTGCGAGCATTCAGGGTACGTTCCGACTTCACCACTGTTCAAACTCTTGATAGCTCAAGAAGGTGGGAATACTTCAGGGATACTCTTCACCCTGACGCCGCCAGACAAGCTCGACGACGGGCAGCCTCAAGAGTGCGTTCCTTCAGCATCGACGCGCTCGCCTCGGGATGACTTGCAAATGACTCTCCAGTCTAGGCAATCTGGCACACCTCCCACCGTCGACGCTCTTGTAACCCCGAGATCGACCGCCTTCGTCCCCGGTTCCTTCTTGATGCCGCCTTTCGGTGGTGGCATCGCGCGGGCGCTGACTGAGCGACTGCGACTGCTGAAGGCCGCCCGCCGACGCGGATGATGGATGTCGTATTTTGGTTCTGCTGCATTGTATATATCGGCTTGCCTTGCCTATGCGAACATAGAATCTGAAGATGCCGACCAAGCCGTTTGCACGCGCTGCGTGGATGAGGCGCGGCAATAGGTTAGTGAATCGTGACTGCATGCCGTACCTATCAGACAACGCTGCCCGACATGGGCTTGACACGAGCTCTGGATCTGGAGAAACCGCGTGTTTGTAGTAAGTACCGCCTGATATTCTACCTTCAAGCGATGCAAAATAAGTGAGGGCATCCAGTGCAACGCAGTCAGTTTCGGCTTGACTTCGAGATCACCCACTGGCCCTCCCACCGCTCTGATCCCCGCCTCCCGGAATTGTTTTTCTTACGACTACTATACATCTGCATTCACCTCTTCTGCTGTTTAGCTCATGACTTGACAACGAGAGATAACGTGATTGCATCATCACTTCCCGCGCACTCTTGGATCTCGAGGATCCCGAGCGCACGGGCGAGGCTTCGCTTTCCTCCATTCCACCACCGTCTCCATTTTCCCATCACCGCGTTCACTCCCATGCCTCGGCGCGCAAAGGCGCAGTATCATACGCGCCTGAAATCATACACGACCCCGCCCTCCTCGACGCCCTCGCCTGCAAGCCAGCATGATCCCCCGCCAGTCAAGCAGGTGACCGAGAAGCTCTGGGAGCTGCGGTGAGTCGCCACTGTCTCTTCGCGACATGTACTCACTTGTCTGATCGTGAATCTTGATCGCAATTCACAGGATGGAGAGCCGTCCCCGTACGCGTGCGACACCTCCTCACGTCCCCGTCACGGCCGGAGCCTCCACGCCGCTCTCGGTCGAGCTAGACACGCATGCGCCCGCGCATGCGTACACCGTCTCCCTCCCCCAGACGCTTTCGCGCCTCGCCGAAGCGTCCGCGGCGCGCGGATTGCGGCGCAAAGTGGCGGGGCCGGTCCCGCGCGGGTGGGCGCCGCTCCTCCGTGGCGAGCGCGGCGTGGGCGGTGCCTCCTCATCCTCTGCGCGGGGCGCTGATTCGAGGGACGGGAACATGCCTGGCCTGGGGGAGAGGCGGAGGCGCAGAGCGGAGTTCGTGAGGCGCTCTGGGCGTGAGGCGGAGGAGGGGCGCGACGGGGACGCAGTGGCGGTCCCCTCGCTCCTCAACTTGACGCTCCGGCTCATCGCGTCCGACTTGGCCGAGCCGCGGTCATCGTGCCTCTGGGACGTAGTGCCGTATATCCCTGCGCATCTGAAGGGCCGCCTTCTGGCGCAGGCGAGCGTGTATGCACCCCTGGGGGACGCGGCGGTCCGCCAGGTGTTGCGGAGACCTGTGGACGCAGACCTGGACGTGGAGGAGCTGGAGGCAGGGGCTGCGGCGGCGGACGAGTGGGATGAGGTGGGAGAAGAGTGCGACTTGAGCTGGAGCGGCGCAGCATGGGGCACCGCCAAGGCGCTCCTTTCTCCTCGCACGGCATCTTCCCCCTCTATTTCTACATCACACGCCTCCCAATTCGGCGCCTCCGCCGAGTCCTGGGACAGCGACCTGACCCCTTCAACCCCCTCCACAACGCTCCAGCACCTCCTTCTCCCCCCCTCCCCCCTCCCCCCAATGCGAACTCACATCAAGCACCCTCAACCCCCCCTGCCCCAGTCCCAGCACCAGCTCCTCCTCGACCTCGCCAATCTCGTTATTCCCCAGCTTCAGGACCGTCAAATCCACCTCCTCAAACCACTTCGGCCCGTCCTCATACCGCTCCCTTTCCTCCCACTTCGATTTGGCAGAAGGGGGTGACCAGGTGGCTGTGATCCTCTTGCGGGGGGATGGCGTAGGGGTCAAGGGGCGGAGGTAGGTTGGTTCGGAGGGGGTGGC
>JTLS01000769.1:0-13948 GCA_000826855.1 Basidioascus undulatus
CTTGCGGCTGTGGAGGCTGGCCAGAGACGTCCGGGCTTGAGGCGGCGGGGGGACCGGCGCCCGGGCTGGGCGCGGCGGCGTACGGCTGGGGCTGGGACGGGGGCTGGCCCTGCGCCTGCGCTTGCGCGGCGGCGGCGGCTTGGGCGGCGTAATCTGTCGGGACGGGGCCGAACTTCAGCTTCCCTTGCGGCTGGGGAAGAACGGAGAGGGGGGAGAATGGGCACGCACATGCTGCCCACTGGTCGTCGTACGGCCCCTTCTGCGGCTGAGCCTGCGCCTGCGGGGCGCCGTCCGCCGGTGGAGCCTGGGGCTGGGACTGGGACTGCGGCGCTTGCGGTTGAGGCGCGTACGGCTGCTCGGCGGGATACGCGTGCGCCTGGTGCGTCGGCGGGCCCGCCTGGGGAGGTGCGCCGTTGTAGTATGCCTCCTGCGGCGGGGGCTGCTGCTGGGCGGGGTAGGAGGATTGCTGTCGGCGTTCACGAGCGAGGTCAGCCAAACGGGAGGGAGAGGTGGGTGCGATGTGGCGGGGAACTTACGGGATACCCCGCTGCCTGGGGCTGGGCGGACGGACCTGCCGGGCCCGCGGCCGCTTGCGCCTGCTGGCCAGCGTACCAGCCGTATCCCTGCTGCGGGGCGGGCTGGCTGTAGTCGTAGCGTCCTGCGAGGCGCGCGAGTGAGGCGTACGTCAGCCCGAGGCGCGCCAGCGAGGCGTACGTCAGCCAGGCGGTTCTTCATCGCAGCACGACTCGGAAACGGAGGGGGACGACATGGATGCGAGAAGAGGATACGCACCCCGCTGATGCCTCGCCATAGTGCTCTCCATCATCTGTTCAAAGATCCCCCGCGCGCGCGTAAACGTCTCGTTCATGGTGACGAGGTCATCTGCCCTCGCGCCGCCATGTCAGCCACCAAGCACTCTCCACCCAGCACGCTCCACGAAATAGGAAAATAGAGGGAAGGGAAGAGGAGGCGAGGGAGGGAGGGAGGAGGAACGACGCACCCCTTTTGCGCGAATATTTGTCGATGAGCTTGACGATCTTGGGCCGCAACCTGAGCGTGCGGTCGTACAGCTCCTGCAATCCCCCGCGCGCGCATCCACATCAGCTTCCTTCCTGTCTCCCCTCTTCTGTCTGGGCTGTTCTCCTTTGTCCAACACATTCTGTCTCGCATCTCGCATCTCGCATCTCGCATCTCCACTCTTCTCCCGCACTTCCAACCCCGAACAACAAGGACAGGAACGACGACTCGAACGCACCTGGATCTCCTCGTTATCCGCGATGTTCTCCCGTGTAGGGTCGACGCTCTGCAAGAGCTGGAGGAGGCGATCGATGTCGCCCGCGCTTGCAAAGAGCGCGGACTCGGCTTCGACTTCGGCCGCTAGCTGGGTCGGGGTGGGGTCGGGGAGCTTCTCCTGTCAACGCCAGGGGTTCAGCTGCCTTCCCATTTGAGGAGAGGGAGAGGAGGAAGAGAGGAATGAAAAAAGCGGGAGGGGGAAGAGTGTCGGAGATGGGGATGTGCGGAGGAGGAAGGGGGGGCGGATAGGGAATGGGAACAGGGGATGGGCATGGTAAATGGGGAAGGAGGAAGGAGGGATGGGGATAGGGAGGGAAGTAGGGGAACAGGGGAAGCGGAAAGGAGAGGAGACGAGGATCGGAGGACGCACCACATAATTAACAGGAAAGATCCCCACCCTCCCCCTCAGCTCGCCCTTCCACCACTCCCGATACAGCGTCTCCACAACGCGGATCACGTCCCCGCGCACAAACGCTAGCTCGTTCGGCTCCTGTGGCGCAAAGTCAAACAGTGCGCGCACGCGCTTCACTCGTCCTGCTGCTGCTCCTGATTCCCCAAGTCCCCCTGCCACCCCCGCCCCTGCTCCTGCGCCCGCGCCCACCGCAGACGGAGCGACGGCTGCGCGACCAGCAGGGACGGAAGCGGAGGACGGCCCGTCGGGAAGGGAGGAGGAACGGATGGCGGCGGCGGCGGAGGAAGAGGCAGGCGCGTTGGTCGGGGATGGCGCGGGGTAATCGGACACCCACCCGGCGTGTGCGCCCCGCCCGCCCGTGTCGGCTTTCGACATTTCGAGGACCCGCTGCAGCTCTTCTTCCTCGGCGCGCAGGCGGTCGGCGTCGGGCTCAGGCGGGGGGGTGCGGCGCTTGGGGGGGGGACGAATATCTGGGAGCGAGCTCCGACGTGAGTGAGCGGGGGAGAAGGGATGGGGAAGTAAGGGGAAGAGGGAGGAAGAAGAGGAGAGGAATGGGAGAAGAGGGCAGACCCACCCTTCGCGGCCAGCCCGTTGAGCGTCTCGCGCATGAGGTCAAGCGTCCCCGCCTCGGGCGAGGCGTCAAACTCGTCCGCCCACTCGGCCATGAGCTGCAGGACGCGCTCCTTCACTTGCTTGACGGTGTTCTGTTTAATACATCACGCCTCAATAGGGTCCGCCTGCAGGATATCGTAGAAAGAGGGAAGGGAAGGAAGGGAAGGGGGAAAAGGGAAGGGGACGAGGGGAGATGGGGAACGGGGGAGGGAAAGGGAGAGGGAGAGACGAAAGGGAAGGGCGACGGTACAGGGATGAGGAATGGGGATTGGGAGAAGGGGAGGAGAACGACCCACCCGGTCTTCGGCCAGCTTAGCGAGACTGGAGGTGAAAGAGCGGGAGCTGAGCTCGCGGTGGACGTTGATAGCGGGGGTCACGTTCTTGGAGAGAAAGTCGACGAGCTGTTTCCTCCACGCACATCCGTCTCAGCCACCTCCCTCTCACACCCCATCAAAATGGGAATGCCCGCACGCACCGAGAGCGTGTACAGTTGGACGTTCGGGTTCCTGTGGCTGAATCGCTTCTGGGTCGCCGCGACGACCTGCCTTGCGCCGTCCTCGTCCTTGATCTTGTCGACGAGGTCAAAGTACTTGTCGTACGGCTCCGTCGTCAGATTCTCGTCCGTCGCTTTTTCTGTTACCCCCATTCCACCCATTCCCTAGCCCCATCAGCGGCTGTTCCCTCTCTTGCTCCACGAGCGCGCAGGACACGCACCGACATCCTCCTGGAACGGAAGCGGGCCTCCGCCGAAGAGCGACATGTTCGATCGAGTGCGATGGTTTGTTTGCTTTGTTAGTTGTTTTGGGAGGTGAAAAAGATGCGGGAATTGGGGTGAGTAGGGGTAAGGCGATGGTGAGCGTCAGGTCCAAGGGGAGCGGCAGCGGAGGCTGCGCGAGGGCGAGGCGGTGTTGAATGCCGCGTCACCGTCACCGCTGCCTGGGCGCTGGCCGGACCGATTCCGGCTTGGACACTGACCACCTTCATCTCTTCCCTCCCTCACCTCCCGCTCCCTCTCCTCCTTTATTCCTCATCAACAATGGCCAAAGGTGCGTAAATCTCCCCACAATGCTTATTGTCGAAGGGTATGCTGAACACCGGGGTGGTCGTGTGCTCCGTGGGTCCTCCACCAGTCCCCCGCAACTTCCGCCTCCTCGAGGAGCTCGAGAAGGGCGAGAAGGGTATCGGCGACGGGACGTGCTCGTACGGCCTCGCAGACTCGGACGACAACACCATGACCGACTGGAACGGCACCATCATCGGGCCGGGCCATGTGCGTCTGCTGCACCCTCTCCTATCCTTTCTCCCTCTCCCTCCCTCCCACTCCCTCCCTCCCGATCCCGATCCCGAGCTTAGGAGAGACGGGAGAGACTGACTGAAGCTGGAGGGCAGACCATCCACGAGAACCGCATCTACACGCTCTCCATCACATGCGGCCCCGCATACCCCGACCGCGCTCCCACCGTCCGCTTCGGGAGCAGGATCAACCTGCCGTTCGTCAAGGCGAACGGGGAGGTGCGTGTGCCCCCCTCCCTCTCCCTCTCTCCGAGATGGGCGGAATGGGCCCGCTGATATAAGGAGTGGGTGGGAGCCCAGGTCGACCCCAACGCATTCGCGACCCTCGCCTCGTGGAAGCGCGAGTTCACGCTAGAGAAGGTCCTTGCTGATCTGAGAAAGTGGGTCCCCTCTTCTCCTCCGCATCTTCCCCTCCTCCCTCGCCTCTGCCTCTTCCCCTAACACTCGGAGCTCCGATCCGTTCGAGCGTGGGGTGAGATGAATACTAATTGAGTGACTGGGTGCGGGCAGGGAGATGGCCTCGCCCGCGAACCGGAAACTCCCTCAGCCGCCGGAGGGGTCGTTCTACTAGACTGTCCACCTCCCTCTCCCTTCCACCACCCCACCATTCTTCCATCTCCCACAACCGACCTTCCCACCCGACTTCTCTCCCTCCGTTCCCTCACCCCAATCCCCACTTCGACTTATCTCTTCCCTTTTCTCATATTTGGTATTTGGTTTATGAGGTGGGAGGCGGGGCAGGACGGGACGTGGGATGAGAGATATGATGCGAGTGTGGGCGTGGAGTGGGGTACTGGGAATGGAGGGTTGAAGGAGGCACGGGTGGAACGAGGAGGAGGGTGACGAGATACACTACATTTTGACTGACATGATCACGAACGGCGTGCATTGCCGCTCGAAGGGTGCGGTGGCTGCCCACGACCGATTTGGGAGGGGAAGGCAAGGGAGAATGAGGGAGAGTGAGAGGGAGAGGGGAATTCGCATCGCGCTGGATGGCTCGTAGCCAACGTGTCTTCGTTCCCGAAGGTGGAAAGGATCGACTGAACTTGGACCAACTGGAAACATGGGAGTTTGGGTCCAATCCACAGGCTCCACAACTTACCCCATGCGTAACGTCGTGTCGCGCGCTGGGATCGCAGAGGCCGTGCATGGGAAGAGTACTGAAGTACTTCGCAGTGAACAAGGATTGCGCGTTAAGTTTAGAGTGACAAGCGAGGGAAATGAAGAACAGGTCGTGGCTTGATCCCAGACGTGTCGCACCGGGACATCGTCGTTCCTTTGCCCTACACATTGCCGCAAGGGGACATGTGCCGCATACGGACTCACTGGGAACTCAAGTCAACGTATTCTGTGCTAGTGTAAAAGAACACCGCCACCTCGGGCCTCTTTAGCCTTGTTACGGCCGCTTGCCCTTCGGTCGTCAGATACAGCGGCAGCCGCACGTTGCACGCTGGACAAGAAGGAACCAATTGGCCCACATTGCCATTTCAGGTTCATGAAAGTCAACCTCACCTGATCTTCAACTCATTTCGGAGGTTGCTGGAAGAGGAGCGCGGATGCTGCGTGGGTGCTGAGTGCTGAGTAACCTCTATTCGAGGTCGGGATGCTGCGCGACAGCTGTACCGTAGTTGCCGGCGCCAGATGACTGATACTGATTGAGCCTTTGGATCCCCCTTTCCAACATCGTACATACTGGTAGAATGTCCTGCTTTAGCAATACCCCGACATCAGATAACGAGAGGCTTTGTGAAAGGGGCCGGTGATAGTCAAATCATGAGCTGGCTGTTCAATGGAGAGGAAAGCGAGTCGAGACCGAGAGCAAAATGCTCAGTTCTATTTTCTATGCCTGCACAATTGTGCATCGAGGAGGTGGAAAGGCTGGGACCAGCATTTCAACGACACTGCTTCGATTCGCAGACAGGGCATCTTTCCAGCTGCAGAATAATCGCCTTCGCCTCACATTAAGCCTGAGATTCAACTACTGAATTTTGCCTGCCGGTCTACAGCGACAACTTATTTTCACAGCCCGATAACGAAGCCCGTTTCCAGAGGACTTCAGATGATATTTACACTGCAAGCTGGGGTAGCTACCCTGAGCACTCGATACTTTTCCGAGCGAAGTGTACCACCCGGAGTGAAGGCTAGAGTTACGGTATCCCAAGGTATCCTCGTTGCATACCTCTAAAGTACTCCCGAGCCGACCAGGGATAGTTGTAGTCTGCTCCTTGGATGCGCCCGAGCGTAAGACCGCGAAAGGGGTAGGTACCCTTGTATCCGTTCGAATACACACAGAGGAACACACACAATGCTCACATTTAGATGACCCGTGGTACCAAGCTGAATACCAAGGATCAAAATACATTGGAGCGTGTCATGCGCTGTGCCGGTGTCCAAGGTATTCTTGTCGCCTCCGCAACTTCGCAAAGAGCAGTTCTGCTGAAGCTTTGACTTTTGGACAGGCAGCGGTGTTCCGATTTCGCTCCATAGCCAGAGCAAGGTTGCCGCATGAGGCTGCGTGAGGCTTCACGATGGTTCAGACAACACGGCTCAGCTTGAGGGAAACAGATACATGTACACTGATATCAGGGCTGGCGGACAGCGGCGGGCCGGCGGACCTTGCCTAAGTAGACCCACTGCGTCCACAACGCGCCAGCTACACCCGACTACACCCAAGCGTCTGTTGTTCTTTTCCCAAAATATTGGAGATATTAAGCAGGAGGTATTTTAAAACGCGGACTGCCAACACATGATGCTTTTTTGCGGACGGACTGCCCAGAATGCCTCTCTTGTGTCGCGGCCATGGCAGCGGCCCGCTGTCGAGCTTACAGCGGGAGGACAGCCTCAACGCGGTTCCGCCAGGAAGAATGCGGATGGATGTTGGGTGAGGTTCCCACTCCTTCCTACATCGGTGTTGACGGCTCGTCAACAATCCATGCGGACAGCACTTGGCTGTGCGGGCGTATAAAGACTGCGACCACCCGCCTGCGTAACTTGCTCTCCATTCCCTCCTCCCCACCCTCACGCTTCCCTAACAACTATACCCCTTTCTTTCATACCCTATTACGCACTGTCTATACCACATATCACGATCACGATGATTGCTACGACCCTCACCCTCTCTGCCCTCCTCGCGCTTGGCTATGCCCTGCCTTTCACGAACACCACTACGCACACCAAGCGCTACTCATACATTTCCGGGCTTCAAAACAACTGTAACCACGAGTGAGTCCCACTGGATTCTTGACATGCAGAGAGGGACCTACGACTGGGATACAAATGACAACGTTTTGTTCAGCATTGCCATCACGTTCGACGATGGTATGAGGGTTGCGGCATTCAAACAATTGCCCTGTTTTGCCTAATTGAACTGTCGGTACAGGTCCTTACCAGTGGGAGAACGACCTCAGCAACATCGTGGGTCTGAACGCGCCTGGATCGGGGTTGTTGCGTCTCAACTGCACGGCGGTTGGGTAGTTTGCGGACAACGGCCAGAGGGCGACCTTCTTTGTCAATGGCTACAACGTAAGTGCGCTGCTTGAATTACCTGCCTCCCACAAATTGAACCTGACGGCGGGTCTTCAAACAGTGGGGTTGCGTGGGTGTTTCTAGCCTCGAAGCCTTGTTTCTGTCATGCAAGTCACTCATTGCTCCCCTCGTCTCGTAGATTTACGACGAGGCGAACGTGCAGCGCCTTCGCCACACCTACGAGGCCGGTCATCAAATGTGAGTCTGGCCCCATCGTTCCCCCACGGAAGATTTCATCAAGGCATCACCACCCTGCCCTCCCATCTTCAACTTCGGCAGAGGTTCGCACACCTGGAGCCACGTTGGTACGCATCGCCGTCCAATTCTGAAGGCAAAAGGAACTGACTGGACTGCAACTGCGTCACAGGGCTTAGCACCATGTCCACGGCCCAGATCGATGAGCAGATTCAGTTCGTCGAAGACGCTTTGTGGAAGGTCTGTCTCTGCACCCGATTTGCTGGATCCGACTTCAGGCGGCCCTCTCCTGATGTGGATCCACCTGTGACAGATCCTTGGTGTCGTACCTGCCGTCCTCCGCCCTCCTTACGGGGATGCTCCCGACTGGGCTGTCCAGTACATCAACGACGCAAGTCCTTCCTTTAACTTTTATGCCCACCAGGGAGTAACTGAAGTGCCCTGAACTACAGCGCTGGGGCTACACGGTAGTCAACTGGTCGGAGGACTCTGGTGCGATTCTCGTTCTCGCTTGTTAAACGCTGGGCTCGGCTGACAACGCTCTCCCTGTGTAACCCTCCCAGGTGACTCGGCTGGCGCATCCGCTGCCGACAGCCTAGCTCTTTACCAGCGTATTGCTGGCGACTCAAGCCCTCACCTGACCCTCAACCACGAGACGTACTACTCGACCGTGTTCAATGTCGTCAGTCCGCATTGCTGCCAATCGACATGCCCCACGCAGCTGACTCGGTAACGAGCTTGCAGATGCCCGGCGCCGTGAGCACTTTGGTGGGGGCAGGCCGCAGTTTGACCACGGTCGCTACCTGCAAGGACACCGACGCGTACAAGGTGAGCCCGACGCAATGCAGTGCCTGAGACACGCTGATTGCCATCCCCTCGCAGGTTGTCGGCTCCTACGGCCAGCGGGACTCGACGTGAGCGGAACCAGTTTTGAGAGAATAATAAGTACTTGCTAACGAGCAGAGCGACTGTACAGTTGGACTTGCGAGGGTAAGCCTGCTCCCGGTGTCGCATAAAGCTCCCGACTCGGAGCAATCAGCATTCTGCGAGGGACACTTTTCATTCTTCGTTTATCCACGGAATATTTTCAATTTCCTTTCTCGAACCATTTGCTTTCATGGGGACCAGGACATTTTTCTCTCTTGTGAACTAGTGTCTGGTGTACTTGAGTCACGATTGTGCAACGCAAATTGTTGTTCTTCAGCTCTGCTTCTGCGATAAAGCATTCAAGGTACCATTGTTTGGAAGTAAGTGGACGGCTTTGTCTCGGCACACATCGCGTTAAAAACCGACAGTCCTGCCTTGAAACCATGGACCGCTGCGTATTGTGCAACAGTGACTTCCTGCTGTTGAGAGAAGGCGTTGCTAGACTGAGACTGCGAACTTGCCCCCGATGGCTGAAACAAGAAACAACCAGCACATACCCTTTTACGCTATCACTGTCCGGAAGCCCGTTACCGGTACGTGCCACCTATGCCCAAATCAGTCGAATGCAAATTTGAGAAATGCGTGCATCATTCTCCAAAACAAAAGCATTGTACGAGTGGCGCGCTCTACCACTGAGTTAAGCGGGCAAATCAAATATATGCCCACTGGCTGGATTGAACAACCGACTTCACCATTTCACAAATGCTAACCACTTGCTTAGCAAGGTAGTTAAAAGTGGAAAGTAAGACATGACTTTTGAAGCCAAAGAGAGCGCCCACGGTCTACAGTGTGGTTGTCAACCATAGCCGTGAACAGTAGGTTATCTATAGAATGTACACCTATAACTCATCACAGAAATCGTGTCTGTTCGGTCAATTCGGTCGCCCAGTGTTGCCATTTAAGGCCTTACAATCAAATTCACGGCTTCTAAGGGTTAAATAATAGTAAGGGGTTAATATTAAGAATATTAATGGGCCAAAAAGCCTTAAATGAGTGCGGCAGCATGACCACTTGATTGTCTGCGTGTGCCGCTATTGGAGCCCAGATACATCGGTTCTTGGCTCTGGCATGACTAAATATCATCACTTGAACGATTAAGAATGAACATGCCGGATAGATTTGAAAGTAGGCAGGCACTAATGGCAGGGGCTGAGGCTCTCGGGAGCGGCACTTCCCACGCAGAAGCGCACAACAAGGTGCGCAGTCATCGTCGACGACACACCGCAGCACATGAAAAATTAAAAAACCCTATTTAAGCTCCTCCTTGTAGTGAAGGAGCAAAGATTTGACACCGACAATCGACGGCGTAGCGCCATAGCTGCTTTGCCTTTCAGTCATCCAACTTCACGCTTCAGAGGACAGATTTACTCAACTTGATCGAAATGCTCCTGCTGTTCGACTTATCACCTCGCAGCTCGGCAGCTTTGTCGATCTCCTCGTACTGGCGGACGACGACGACGACGCACCAGAGGCAGTATGCCTTTTTGTAGGACTTCTTCTGCTCCTTGCCCTCGTGGAAGTAGTCCCATATGTCAAAAGCTTTCTCCCAGCCATCAGGGAATCGGCTGGGTGGTGAAGATAAGTAAAGTGGGAGAAGAGAGCAAAGGGGAGCTCGCTAGCGCACTCATTATTAGCTACCTGTATACTGCAATACCTGTCCCTCAACAGTCAGTGATTGGACTGCGCAAGACCGGGCACACCATCTCTGTCAACTGTTCCACAACTCCAAGTGGGCTAAGATACTTCTTGCCCGGACCTGAGGTCTTCGGACCTACATCCACCCTCGTAGGCGATTTTAAGGGATAATAATGCCATTTAAGGACAGTGCGGGCACCTTCGATCTTAAGCCTTAGCTTGATATTGAGTTAAATTAGGTTAAATTTAATGTTAAGGTTAAAATGGCAACACTGCTTGGCCATGCATTCAAATCCAACTGGCTAAAGCTGCCGCCGCGCCTGCACAAGTTTGCACGCCGCTCTTGAACAGAAGATGATGACTGTGCCTTTATCATGTATTGTTCTCATAATAATGAGGGAAAGAACCCTAGATGTGCCCGCATCCCCCGTACTTCTCAGTGCCCTTCCGTTTCAGCAAGCAGGTGCAGTCAGTGCTTTCAGCAGCGTCTTCCGGACGCTAGTCACTTGACCGGCTTGAGAACTATGCAAGCATGCTGGTAGGCAGGCCTTTAAAAGCAGTTCTATTGACACATTGCTCTCTGCGGACATCACTCTCATGTCTTCCATCACCAGCGTAGTAAGATCGCGATACTGGCGAAACAACATGAAGTGCGTTACGTTGACATACGACTCGCTTTCACAGTCAACATTCTGGGATTACCAACCATAGGTCCAAAGGTCATCGTGAATACATATCGATTACACCCCTCCGACAAAGTATTGATTGTTGGCTGCCAAACAGTAATAAACCGGATAATACTAAGGATAACACTCAAGACTTAACAGCAGAGGGAGAAAAACGCATTTGGACTCACGCATGATGTCGGCACAGCCGAAGAGTGATACAACCTTGCTGTAAGAATCCAGGCGAATTTGGTGAGGGTGAATCAGCAAGAAAAACTGTGGTGGCGACAGTAGAGGAGGGGCATGTTGTAACTGATGGCCCAGGCATACGTACCAGTGCCCAGCAGGACGAAATTGGAGACGATCGTGAGGAACGTTCAGAAAAGCCATCAGCATCAATTTGATGGGGCAGCGCAGGTGAAGGCGATGATAGTTGTCTAAGAAAGAGCCACATAATGCCTGCCAAAAGTACGGCGGCATGGAAGCCCCAGCCGTCCGGTGCAGCTAAGCTCGCGAGCTGCTCGGCAGTTGAAGCAACTTGTCCGACAACACAGCCAGCAGGCCGCTCAGTACTGTGCCTTTGGTTGTTTTTATTGCAGTTCAAGTGCCAACTGTGTTAATCCAGTCATACTCTTGGGGCTAGGAAGCAGAAAACTGCTGCAGTCCGCTGAAATCCGTCAAATTTGCTCAAAGACTCACTGACTCGGATTAGCTGTCTTGTCACTCATTGACTCTTCATGTCAACCTGACTGACCCAATCGTCCTGGAGCTCGACGTTTCGAAACTGTGCCCCTGTGGGCGCTTCTCGTCTGCTTTGAATCCGCTTCTTCTCGCCCTGACCGGTCTTGCGCTAACAAACGCAACACAACTCGCACGCCTGACCATCTCAACATGGACTGTACACTTACCACCCTCACCCTCAATATCACCTTCGATTGCCTCGATGCACCTCTCCCTCCTCTTTTCTCCTAGCTCGCACTGACCCGCTGTATCGCCTTCGCTCGCTTCACGTCCGTACCTTCCGCTCGTTGTATCCCATAGACTTACGGTGAGCCTATGCCGGTGTCCTGTGGTGTTGTCAATGCGTCTCTGAGGCTCACGGTCGGATCTCTGTCCAGCTCCTGGCGGCTGGCCGTTCTACGCAGCCTCGACTCCTCCATAGATTTCGCACCATACCAAAGTCAGTCATCTCCTGTTAGAGATTCGAGAGAGGCGGGGGTATTGAAGCATGGTTGCAGCTCATAGACACCGACCTCGCAACGTCCAACATGACGCGCTCGGCAGCCCTCGTCCTCTCCCTCCTTGGCACCGCACTGCTTTCCGTCGCCCAACCCACGCTCCTTCACCCTATCTCATCTCAACTTCCGCCCATCGCGCGCCCGGGCACCCCCTTCTCCTTCGGCCTTCTGCCGGACACCTTCTCTGCTGCGTCGCCCCTATCCTACACCGTCAGCGGCCTGCCCCGCTGGGCCCGCTTCGACCCGACATCCCGCACGTTCTTCGGCACCCCATCCGCCGCCTCGGACGTGGCGACCTCTTGGGTCGAGCTGGAAGTCCGCGATCGTGACGGCGTCGCCCGTGACGCCTTTTCTTTGGTCGTCCTCGACGAACCCGCACCGGTCGTCAAGTACTCCGTCTCCGAGCAGCTCAAGGTCGCGGTCGCGTCGGCGTACCCGCTCCAGTACGAGAACGGCCTCACCGTTCCGCCCGGATGGGTATGTCGCTTTCCTGAGGTTGATGCTATATTACGAACCCGATTGACGTGGGTCTGTTGGCAGTCGTTCGCCATCGGTTTCGAGCAGTACACCTTCGCGACGCCCGGGCAAGACCGCATCTTTTACGACGCCCGCCTCGAGGACAGCACGCCTCTGCCCGAATGGCTGCACTTCGACAACGAGACGGTTACCTTCTGGGGTGTCGCGCCGTGGTTTGGATCGGGGCAGAGCTGGGAGTCGTTTGACGTTGTGTTGTCGGGCTCTGAACGGTGAGAGACAAGCTTATTGCTGTCGTTATGCTGGGCACGTCCCTTATGCTGGGGTATCTCTTTCTCAGCCGGGGCTACGGTGGCGTGTCTGAAAGCTTTGGCCTCATCGTCACCAACCACCACTTCGACCTCGTCCAGCCGCTTCAGGCAATCAACGCCACCGCCGGCTCAAACATCTCCTATACGATCGACACGTCCCTCCTCCGCCTCGACTTCGCCGCCGTCGCGCCATCAAACCTGTCCTCCATCGAGCTCAACATCTCCGACTTCCCCTGGCTCTCGTACGACTCCAAGTCGCGCACGATCACTGGCGTCGCGCCGTCCGACCTCGCGCGCGACGAGGCGCAGCACTACCGCCTTCCAGTCACCTTCACCACCGCGCTCAACGACGTTCTCCGCACAACGATCCCCCTCGCCGTCTACTCGCCATACTTCGCCCAGGCGTTGCTCCCGGACTACACCGTCCCCCGCGGCCAGAAGGTCGTCGAGATCCTGCTGTCCGCGTACGGGCGCAACATGTCGACGTCCCCGATGTTCACGCTCGCGCTCGACCCGCCCGCCGCGGCCCAGTGGCTCACGCTCAAGGTCTCCCCGCTCGCCCTCGTCGGCTCCGTCCCGGACACGTTCGCGCGCACGCCCATCAATGCGACTATAACCGCCGTGGATGGCACGACGTTCACGCCCTCCACCCTCCACGTCTCCATCGCGTTCGAGGGCGGCGCGCGGAGCAACGACAGCGTGAAGCTCTCGCCTGAGCGACGGGCACGCTCGCGGCGCCAGGCGCTCATCGCCCTCGCGGTCGTCCTCCCCATCTGCATCATCACCGCCCTCGTCGCGCTCTGCATCTGCTGCGTTCGTCAGCGCCGGTGCGAGCGCGACACGGACCCCGAGCGCGCAGAGCAGGCGCCGTCGACGCCCGTCGCGCGGGAGAAGAAGGGGTCGTCGATCCTCTTTGGCTCGGTCGAGGGCAAGGGCATCCCCGTCTCGCTCGATTCGTCCTCCTCGTCCGCGGACAAGCTCTCGCCGGGCGCGAAAAACCCCAACGCGGCGCATCAGCACAGCCTTTTCAAGGGCCTCCCCACGCAAACGGTCGTCCTCGTCCCGCGCTCGGTCTCGTCCATCGAGGACGGCGCGTCGCTGCACTCGTTCGAGTCGGGGGACACGTCGGACACTCTCGACCACGACCTGGACGGGTCGGCGACGTTCCAGTGGGAGTCGGCGGACGAGGCCAAGCTGGGCGACGCGATGGACAAGGGGGCGATGCCTGTCCCCGCCGGTATCGCCATCGGCGAGAGTAACGACTCGCTCAACAGCGCTTCCACGCTCGCGTTCGATGAGCAGGACGAGATCCACGCCGTCGGCGGCGACTCGTTCGACCATGCCTCTCCCTCCCGCCACTCCATCCCC